>CP094635.1:24382525-24404506 GCA_023657505.1 Camelina hispida | reverse complement strand
TACGGGGAGCTCGGTGATCTCTTGTTTTACGAAACGCCTTTTAAAACATATGGGCTACCATCGACTTCGAACTAAAAGGGGCGAACCCCCACTCACCGGATTTGCCGGTGATACAACCTTAAGCCAAGGGCACCGTTCAGCTCATAGTAGAAGCCCGGGGGTTACGGGCCTACTCGACTTTTTGGTCGTCGATCATCGCGCACCCTTCAACGCCAATCCTCGAGAGACATGGGTTTTTACGGGGATGAAGGCGGTTCCCATCAACGTACCACAAAGTGCGTCAAATTCCCATCTCGGGGTGGCATCACAACCATCCCCACGGCCAAATCAACGCACTTCAAGACAATGTTATCGAGGCGGGCTACGACTTAAATTAAGAAGTCTGCTCAATAGCAATTAATGATTGCTGGCGAACTCGAAGCTCGTCAGCTCGCAAGCTCGTGGGCCCATAATGACCAAGGTCGACCAAGTTCCAATCTTGGAAGGCAATCTGGAACGATGCAATCAGGATCGGGCCCGATCTTAATGCCATACAAGAAATAACCTGATCCAATTTCCTGGGTCAAAACTGCGACACATTCGCTTGGTCCTCGTCGGACATGAAGGGAATCGATATTAGCGTTACGTCTCATCAGATTAACTTAGACCCCACTATAAACTGATAAACAAAAGCGTCGCAAGCTCGTCCCTGAAAGGGCTAAAGAAGTGAACGACGAGGTAGACCGGCTGCTGAAAATAAGGTTTATCCGCGAAGTCTAGTACGCCGAAAATTTTTGATTGGCTGAACCCGTGTAGTCAAAAAGGAAACGGAAATGGCGATCTGCATCGACTTCAGATCTTAATAAAGCTTGTCCGGAAGACAATTACCCTCTTCCTCATATCGATCGATTGGTCGAGCAACCGCTGGACACGAGGTCCTATCCTTCATGCACGCCTTCTCGGGGTATAAAGAGAGATCTCTGATGGACCCCGCTGACCTAGAAAAAAATAGCTTTCATTACTTATTTTTCGGACTTAAAAGCACTGGAGCAACCTACCAGAGGTTAGTAAACAAGATGTTCGCCGAACACCTTGGAAACAAGACGCATGGAGGTGTATATCGACGACATGCTCGTCCAAGGTCAATGCGCGAGCAGGACCACGTCTCTCAGCTTAAAGAGTGTTTCAAAATATTAAACCGATACAGGATGAAGCTTCAACCCGACCAATGCACATTCGGAGTCGCGCCCAGGCGAGGTCACTGAACGCGGGATAGAGCAAATCCAAAACAGATCGCAACCTTCCTCGAGATGCTTCACCAAAGACAACTCGAGAAGTACAAAAGACTGACAAGACAGATAGCCGCCCTGAATCGGTTCATTGCACGATATACGGACCGTTGCTTCCCGTTTTTTATCAGTTGTGAAAGGTAACCAAAAATTCGAGTTGGACGATAAATGTGAGGAAGTATTCCAAGAATTGAAAAAAATACTCACTGAACCTCCCGTCCTCTCGAAACCAGCAGACTGGGAATACCTCTTCCTCTACATTGCCGTCTCCAACTCCGCGGTAAGCGGGGTACTGGTGTGGGAACACGAAAGAGAGCAGAAACTCATTACTAAGTCAGCAAAACTCTGGTCGATGCAGAAACACGGTACCCGCCATGACAAAAACTAGCCTTAGCGGTCCGTGATGTCGGCCCCGCAAGTTGCGCCCCTATTTCCAGTCAAACAAAATTGTGGTGATGACATCTCAAGCTATTCGGCACATCCTCCACGGTCCCCAGCCCAATCCGGCAGACTAGCCAAATGGCTATAGAACTCAGAAAATAAGATATCGAGTACCCGACCTAGGACCCTGCGCCATAGCACAGGTCCTCGCTGACTTTGTAATCGAGCTCCAGCCGTGACCAACGAATGCACCGAAAAACGATCCAAAAGATGGTCGCTGTACGTGGACGGAGCATCATCCAAGCAGGGATGTGGGATCGGAATTCAAGTCGTATCCCCGACCAATGAAATTATGGAACAATCCTTCCGGCTTGGGTTCGCAGCCTCAACCAATGAGGCCGAGTACGAAGCCCTAATAGCCGGATTCCAGCTGGCATTAGAAGAAGGAGTTAAAGAGCTCGCTGCATTCAGTGACTCGTAGCTCATCACAAGTCAATACCACGAAAACTACGCACCAAACACTGTGAACGGATGGAGACGCTTACCTACGAATCGTTTGATCAATGGCGGAGCAATTCCATCGTTCAACTCACCAAAAATCCCCCGGGAGAGAACTCAGCCGCCGATGCCCTCCGCCGCGCTGGGCTTCCAGCTCCGACCCCGCTCCGGTCAAACACCGATCACGACATACCCGTCGAAGGCATAGATGAACCTAGCAACTTTATCCCCGTTAAAGCCCAAAGCATACCACAAGTCGAGGTCCAAAGACCAGACCCGACAGGAGATGGACCCGAGCAGCCAGGAGGGACCCAACCGGGATGACGACGCTCCTAGATGATCTTATCTCCGGAGACGAGCAGGAAACGAAACCAGAAATGGATTGACGGGTCCCGATTCGCGATTACATCATAAACGGAACCACCCCCCAAGGACCGATGGCAAGCGCGTAAGCTCAAAAGCTCAAAGCGCAAGGTTATGCATCATCCGCAAAGAGCTGTATAAGCAATGCATCTCGAGACCTTATCCACAGGGTGCGTGTACAGGAACGAAACCCACAACATCATGAAAGAAGCTCACGAGGGTCCCTGTGGGAATCATTCCGGAGGACGATCATTGGCCATCAGAATAAAACGGCAGGGATCTTTTGGCCAACCATGCTCGCGGACTGCGCTGAGCATGCCAAAAAGTGTGACCCTTGCCAATGCATGCACCCATGATCAACCAGCCCGCTGAGCTGATGAGTTTGGTCTCCGCTCCTTACCCCTTCATGCGGTGGTCAATGGATGCTATGGACCTCTCGAGCAGATGGAGGAGCGACGTGTTACTAACCTATTGGTTTGTAACCGATTACTTTACTAAATGGATCGAGGCCGAGTCCTACCAATCTATTAGGTGGAGCATGTGAAGGATTTCCTCTGGAAAAACGTGGTATGCCGACACGGAATTCCCTACAAAATCGTAACCAATAACGGAACGAACCTGGTGTCCTCCACGGTTCAAAAGTTTTGCGCTGATTGGGGTATACGTCTAACCCCATCTACTCCCCGGTATCCAAAGGAAATGGGCAGGCCGAGGCTGCCAACAAAATTGATTCTACACAGCCTCAAGCGTCGTTTGGCCGCCACAAAGTCCGGTTGGGACACTCAGCTCCCCGGGGTCCTTGGGCCACCCAGACTACGCAATGTGGTAGCACGGGCGAAATCGCCTTCTCCTAGCCTACGGGATCGCAGGTCGTAACACCGCCAGAAATCTCCGGGGTAGTATCCGCCAAGTTGTTTTCCCCCGAAAACGAGGAGGCAAACAAGGAAGCAACTACGTGATAATCTCGCTATCATCAAACGAGAAAAGAGAATAAGCCTACGTGCGTGTTCAAAACTACCAAAATGTCATTGCCCGCTTCTACAACTCGAAAGATCCGGCCTGGACGCTTCGTCGTCGGAGATCGTGTGCTCCGTAAGTGTTTGATGACAGAAAGGAGAAGAATGCCGAGAAAATGGGAACAAGTGGGGACGACCCTTCCGTATCATCGAAGTCGTTTGCAATGGAGTGTATTGCCTCGAACACGAGAGCAATAGAAAGCCGAACTCCGGCCTTGGAACGTCATGAATCTCAAGAAATACTTCTAGTAAGTATTGATAATAACCGAACTACGATTTGGCTTGATCTCTTTACGGGGTACGTAGGCAGCTTGATTCCCCGAGCGCAGCCACCTCTCCAATTTAATTTTCTTCACGTTTATAATCGCTCCATCCCAATAGAACGAAAGCTTTTCACCATGACCAGACTCGCTCGCTATTGTTACATTGCTTCAACAACAATAACTCTTGCCAATCACAAGACTAAATACGACAGTTAAAAAAAAAAAAAAAAAAAAACTCGACAAGCAATCAACGAGAAGGCCCACGGGCGTCACATGCGACGTTAAAATAACCTCGCTACCCAACTTAGGTCACTTCGAACTCTTTGAACACCTCCTCGTCAATAACAAATCTAACGCAACTTCAATAAACAAACAGTGCCCAACTGCTCCACAACCTCACGCGGAAACAAATGATATCCGCTACCCAACTCGGAACGCTTCAGAATTCTCTGAAAATCTCCACGTTCGAGCAACAAGCTTATGATAAGCTTCACAAAGCTAACATAACGGACCCCCGGTAAACATTCCCCAGAACCTACCGTCCGCATGTCTGCCTTAGGTAAACTTATGTCCGAGCGGATGGACAAAGAAAGTAAAAAAATGATGATGAAACTTACGCATTTTAAGTCAATCCGAAAGCAAAATAATAAAAAAAAGGATTTAAATGCCTTCCCAGGCAAGCAATTCAAGTCTTGGATAAAAGCCCTCCCGGGAAAACGAGTCAAAGTTTAAAGATAAAACGAAGTTAGACGTCTCTCCCCTCCGTTCTGACCCCCGGATCCACTGCGGCACTCGCGTTGCTCCCATGCTCGTTCAGACCGCACGGGACCCCCGTTCCGGCATCAAACTCCATAGGCGCAACTGAATCCTCCGAAATCTGTGGAAGATCAAGCTTGCTCACCGAAAAGTCCGAAACCGCCAGGAATTGGACCTAACCGCAAGGACCGCCCGCTGAGTCTTGAGGACCTGCACTTCCTCCATGATCGACGTCCTTCCCTCGTCAATCCGTTTGATCAGGAGAAGGTTGGACTCAATCTCTGCAAGGTCGCTCTCGACCGCGGTTTGCTCTTTATTCCTTTCCCATTTGCTCTTCACCGAGTCCAAAACTACCCGGTAGTCTTGGGACATCCGTTCCTTGGCGTCACGAACCGCCTGACGGGTCGCCTCCGCGTGCCGCTGATCAGCTCCTGTCGCCTTTTCCTTCAGCCATCGGTTCTCTTTTGCATGAGGTCCTGGTCTCTTATCGCTTTGGCTTGAGCATCCCTGGCAGAGGAGAGGTCGGCTTCGGTGGAGAGCAGCTTGTCTCAGACGGTCCTCAAGGAATGATCTCACTCTCCAGGGACACGACCTTGTTGTTTGCAGCTCCATCCCTTTCTTGCGCATCCTTGAGTGCCGTCGTAAGCTCATGAACCACCTTCGTCGTGTTCTCAAGCTCAGCAGCCTGCGGAGTGTCCTGCAGCCTCCGCTCGTAGAGCACCACCAGCTTCTTGTCAGCAGCCACAGACTACAAGCAAACCAAAAGAAAACAAAAAAAATGCTTGTGTCAGCGGTTCCTTAATTCAGCTTACTTATGCGTGAGCTGCCATCGCTTCAATGTAAGCCTCCCTCGGCGAGGTCCTTCACCAGCGGGACTTGGCAGTTGTCGGTCTTCAAGTGCCAGAAGAGGGTGGCCATCCCAAGATGATCTTTCACCGCGGAAGAATCTCGAGAGTGGGCAAACCTCCAATGGAACGGGCGGCTCGACGATGAGCCGTTCCAGAGGCAACCGGATCTCCAACGGGGTGTTGAGAGCTGCTATGATGCGGACTCGCGTAAATGAGCTCCACCAAACTTCTCCTCCTCATAACCTTTCTGTTAGTGCTTGGGTCGCCGAAGTGTTCGGGGCTCTCCAGAATCTGCCATGCAAAAAATAAAGAAGCATTAGTATGATAACATGAATATTACAGTCACAACAACGACGAAGGACTACGGGTGACCAAGAGGTCATTCTGACAAACGCAAACGGCCCATTGGGTCGGAAGATGAGCAAATTGAAGTCTCCCACCGACGCCGGGGTGATGTGGAAGTAGAATTACTTCTCTCTCCATCGTTCGTCTTTTCCGGGAAGCGCCTGGATTATCTCCGGGCCACAGCGGAGACATGTGTAGAACGTCCCGGGAAAGCCTGAGTTGTGTTTGATATGGTACAACCGGAGGACATCGTCCACACCGAGCTCGAGTCTGATTTTACAGCCTCTAACGTATATTCCCATGACGTGTCGCACGAAGTTTGGACACATCTGGGGAAACGCCATCCGAAGGCGCTGAAGGATCTACAGAATAATCCTCGGGATGGGGAACACTAGCCCGCATCGTTCAAAGTATGTGGTACATGCGCAGCAATAGCCCAGAGGAACGGTCTCCAGGGTGAACGGATCGCCGGAACGTAGTATCATCTCCACGTTCGGAGGTACTCCGTGTTTTTTTTGGAGGTCGGTTAGTGTTTGACCGACGTAATCGGTGGGATGTGATTTCCCCAGAGTTCAAGAGGAGCCATAATAACACAAATAAAAGGAAAAATAATGACGAAATCAACTAGCCTAGGCGGAAAATGATAACTTAGCAAGAAGGACGGGACAAGGGAACTAACGAGCAGAGATTAAATCTAAGAAATTATTAAGCAAAGAAGAGAAGAGGAAAAAAGAAAATTACCTTGAAGTAGTGTGCGCGGTTATGACGAGACGTGTGACTCATGACTTATAAGTCATAATGGCGTTGGTTTTCGTAATCCCACGAATAATCAAAAGTTCGTTTTAATGTTTTTCTAGATGTATGTTCTTTTCTTTTCTTTAACAAAAAAAATAAACATTAGCAATGTTTTGAATATATTTCAAATGACATAATCTTATAAAATTCCAACTTTTGAATTTAAAAGAGAATTGATTTTTAAAAGGAAAGTGTATATTTTTGGACGGGACGGATTCTCGAAACAGGACAAACCGTATATGGGACAGGACGGGTTCCTAATATAGACGTACTATCTTTCACTTACTTTTTTTTAATGCTTTTTTTTTTTTTTTGACAACAACATAAAGATTGGCTTAATTCCAATGAGACGGGATATCTTTGACGTAGGTAGTAAGCTGAGCTTCAGAACGAACACGTCTTGCCAGATTATCGACTTTCCCATTCTGCGAGCGAGGACGAGAGTCAATGAGAAGGATGCGAATTCTTCCTTATATTCATGAATGTCCTCTAAGTAAGTCGCAAACGCCGGCCACTCTGTAGGTGAAGACATCATCTTCACTAAGTCGGAGCAATCGGTAAGGAAAACAACATCCTGATTATCTTCCCCAATCATAAAACGCATCGCCCAAACAAGGGCTTCAACCTCTGCATGAAGCGGGGAGAGACTACGACGAAGATTAGCTGCTCCCATAGTGGGAACCCCTCCCGAAAGAGGAGAGCAGAACCAACCTCGGCCGGCATATGGATCTGTCGCTTTCCAAAAACCATCAACATAACATAAGAGACTTGTCTGGGATCTGCCTCTTAAACCCAAACTACCATTTCCAGGGAAAATCCCTGGGGTCACCGCCGTAGACTCAGTGACATCCTCTAATTGTGCTAAACCAAGCCTTAGATTCATCCACCGGCATCCACAGAATTGCCTCAAGGTGTGGATCCAGATTACCAAAAAACTCATCATTTCGGGCCTTCCATAGATACCACAGTATCCATGGGTAAACCTCTGGAGTAGGTGTCTCCGAAAACCACCAAAAAAGAAAATCCATATTCGTGTATATTGACCCCGAAGGGAAGACTCCTGGGCATGTCGGGAGCTGAGATAAGCCCACACCTGCCTTGTCGGGAAAAATTCAAACAGAACATGATTAATGGTCTCCTCATGAACCCCACAAAGCGAACACTGATATCACAACCCAGACCACGCCTCTGAAGATTAGTGGCAAATGCCATACAGCCGGTAACCACTTGCCATAGAAAATGTTGGATCTTAGGCGGACACCGAATTTTCCAAGCAAAAGCCTGTAATTGTGTAATATGAGGGCCGATAACTCTCCCCCCTGAGGCAGAGGCCTTTTGCTGCTTTAAGACAGCATACCCAGATTTGACTGTATATTACCCGTTTTTGTGAAATGCCAGCCCAATAAGTCTGGCGATTTTGGCCATCTTCCGGCACAAAAGTGGCCGTAAGCTGAGCCATGTTCCAGGAATTGGAAAGTCCTGTCAACGAAAGAGTTAACTCGAAGCGTTGGGTCGAAAGTCAACCCACAGCTTAATGATGGTCTCGAGGATTGAGCAGGGATCCAGGGATCATTCCAGACGGAAATCGATTCACTTGATCCTACCCGTTTAATGAGTCCTTTATGCACCAGAGAGCGAGCAGACACCATACTCCGCCAACCATATGATGGGGAATAAGATTTAATTGGATCCAAAGGATCTGAATGCCTATAATAGCGACCCTTAAAGACCCGAGCAAATAAGGAATCTGGTAATGTAATCAACCGCCACAGTTGCTTAGCCAGCAACACAGTATTACAGTCATCCAAACATCAAAAACCCAAACCTCCATCCGACTTACTGAGACACAATCTATCCCATGCTACCCAATGTAACCCCTCGATTCCCCGAGGAGCTCCACCAGAAATTGAAAATCGCACTGTTTAACTTCCTTGTAACCCCTTTCGGGTTGGAACAGCTGTAGCCACCGACTTAATCATCACCTCTTTCCCCCCTTGGACAAGAGCCGAGCCGGCCATCCACCCGCCCGTAGCTTGTAATCTGTCCTGAACGAAGGAAAATATTTTTGTTTTAGACCCACCCAGACTCTCTGGAATACCCAAGTATGAACTCATACCACCCATAGTCGTAATCCCAAGGACCCCTTTAAGCTCTTCCCGAAGGGTACCATCTACTGTGTGACCGAATTGAATTGGTGATTTCTGGAAATTTATCTTTTGACCCGAGACCCGCTTATATTGCTTAAGGATCCCGAGGACAACTTCACACTGATCCTTCAAAGCCCGACAGAAAAACAAACTATCATCCGCAAACAACAAATGGGATATCGTCGGGCAAGCAGTCGACACTCTAATCCCTGTAATAAGTTTGGCCTCCTCTGCCTTCCGAAAATTAGCAATAAGCACCTCAGTGCATAGAATAAAAATATAAGGTGATAAAGGATCTCCTTGGCGCAGTCCCCGATGGGGAACAATGGAAACAATGTGGTTGCCCATTTAGTAAAACCTTGTAGCGAACTGACGTGATACACCACATAATCCAAGTGATCCATTTCTCACAGAAACCGAACTTCGGCAATAAATGTGCAATGAAAGGCCACTCTACCCGATCATATGCTTTGCTCATGTCTGTTTTGATGGCCATAAACTTTCCTTTACATGAAGGGTTAGTCTGTAGCCCGTGAAACATCTCTTGAGCAATCAGAATGTTATCCGAGATTAGTCGACCCTCTACAAAGGCCGACTGCGTCCCCCGTAAACCAGAGAAGGCAATAACGTGCGCAACCTCTGACACAAAACCTTGGAAATAATCTTATACCTAACATTACAGAGGCTAATGGGCCTAAATTCTGTCATCCGTGTAGGTTTATCCACCTTAGGAATAAGGCAAATATTTGTCATATTCAACCTCTTATCTAAAACCCCTTCTTGTAAAAAAATTTACCATAAGAACCAAATCCGCTTTTACAGTCCCCCACGCCTTCTGGTAGAACAATGCCGTCATCCCATCTGGGCCTGGAGCCTTATCCGGATGCATCATAAACACCACTTCCTTAACTTCCTTTTCAGTAACCACTTGAGTTAGGAAATCATTTGTCTCCTCAGTAACCACAGAACGAACCTCACTCAGGGCTTCAGAGAACCCTGCTGGATCAGATGATGTGAATAAATCCTCAAAATAAGTTACCGCAATATTTTGAATTGAGGCCTCCTCTGTTGACCAATTACCATCTTCATCATGAAGACCAATGATCCTATTTTTAACCCTCCGTTGCTTTGTCTGGGCGTGGAAATAACTAGTGTTGTAGTCACCAAGCTTCATCCACCGACTCTTGCTCTTCTGATACCAGTAAATTTCCTCATCCCGATAAGCTTCCTCAAACTCCAAGTCAATGCCACAATCTCCTCAACGGTGGTTGCGTCAATCGCTTGAGCCGTTGCCATGTCTTTAAATCCTCAATTGTTTCTCGCCCATAGGGCTCTTGTTCCTTTCTCCACCTTAAAATCGCCGTCCGACAGGAAACAATCTTCCCAAACACCTTACCCGCAGCAGAACCTGCATCGGACGCCCAACCTGAAGCAATAGCTCAAAGCAAACCCTCTTTGTCCAACCAACGCATGTCGAAACGGAAAACACTCTTACCGCGGCGTATTTTATCATCCAGAGAAGCTAAAATTGGTTTGTGATCCAACGCAATCATCGGTAAATATTTCGTAAAAGCGTTACTAAACATATCATGCCACACCTCATTAGCTAAGGCTCTATCTAGCCGACATCTAATTGGCTTCTTATCCTGCCAGCCTCGCCAAGAAAGGCTATCTCCAACCGATGGAAACTCAAGTAAACCACAGTTTCGGATCATTGTATTAAATGGCACGAAGGAAGAAGCATGACACAATTCCCCCCGCGCTTTTCATGATTGCCTTTTAATTCATTGAAATCCCCAATTAGAAACCAAGGTGAGTCTCGATTTAAGCCAATTCTCGTTAACCGTTCCCATACCGCATCCAGGTTCTTTGGAACAGGATCACCATAAATAAAAGACAAATAAATAGTCTTCCCTTGAAAATCAACTTCCACATCAATCAATCTATTGGATGCAAATAAAATTAAAACATGAAAATTATTATTATAAAAAGGCTAAACCGCCACTACAATCAACTGGTTCAACTATTTTTAAATAGGAATAACCAAAATGACCAACAAAAGGTTCTAAAATAGAAAAAGATTGTCTAGTCTCAGAGAGGAACACGAAATCAGGACGATGCTTCCTCCACAGATCCCTGAGATGACCAATAGTCGTCTTATTACCCAACCCCTGACAATTCCAGCTTAGAACCTTCATTTATCAGTTTTTGGAAGTGGTGGTTTAGGACCACCCATTGCCTCCTTCTCCACCCCCTGTGGCTTGGATTGGCAGGGACCCGGGGAAAAGCTGGACCCTTCAGAGCTGGACGCTTGCGGGGAGTACAGACGTACACATTTAACTTCTTCGTCCCCATTCCCTTAAGACCCATGACACCTTTACCTTTGTGTTGCTTGGGCAGAGTGCCTTCCTCCATGACCTGCTGATCCATCTCCATCCCCTCAACACCAACACCATCGGATATATTAGCAGTTTGGGCTCCACAATTGCTCCCGATCCACCTGGGCCCCCAATTGCAGCAGTACCCACTTTCTGCGGAGAACTAGTCTCAACATGTTCCTCTGAAGCGAGGGAGCACTCTCCAACAAGCCCTGCGACAACATTAACCATACCTTCTCCACCTACCTCAGACTCGAGGCTCGCATCCTCCTCCCCAGTATCTGACAAAACGCGATCCCCAGTGTGTCCTTGACCTCCGTCTCCAACCACCAGAGCCAGGTCCTCATTAGTCTTTGTCCCCTCCGCATCCATGGATGCATCAACACTAGTATCCTCCTCTTGAAAAAAAGCTTTGTGAACCACCTTGGTTGGGATAGAAACACCAAGCACCACCTGAGAAGCAGAGACCTCTCCCTCTTCCCTCACCACCGGGAGCTCAACATGCTCCGTAACCACATTCTCCTTAGCAGCCAAACTTGAGTGACGGTGGTCAGTGGACTGTACAGAAGACTGGAAACGTCTTTGTTTAGCCACCGGTTCCCCCGCTGATAAATCAGCCCTAGGCTTCGTACTCTTAGCGTATCTTCCCTCAAAAGGTCGGTTTCCCTCCGCTTGAGAGCCCTCCCCTGTATGCTTGCCTTTTGGACCATTCTTGTACCCCCGCTCATGACCAGAACCCTGTCTCCCTGAAGATAAGACAGCCCCTTTGTAGCTCTTAGCTTGACGATCTTCAAGTTCATCATGATGCAGAACCGGAGCATCAGGGACCACTGGTGGCTTCAGCAACGGGCAATGATCATTGTCATGGCACAGGCTGAAACAATGTCGACAGTAGCCGTATAACCGTTCGTATCGGAGCGACACCACAGTCTCCTCACTGTTGTGAAATTCTACTTCAGTCTCGAAACTCAAAGGCTTGAGACCATTGATTGTAACTTGAAGTCAACCACCATCAATGTCAACCGCCTCGACACTACCCAAATCCGCAGCGATCCCTCTGAATATTGGCTCGGCCCAGAACTGGAATGGAACCCCCATGATGCAGACCCAAAAGGTTAAGGAGGAAGGATACATAGGATCCACCGTTGGTGACCATCGGACCATTGACACCATCCAATGGTCAAAGTAAAACGGAGTCATCTTCAAGACCTTCACCATGTCTTCTTCCTCGTCGAAGTCAAACTGGAACTTGCCCATACCCAGGTCTGCACCAACCACCTTCCCTTCTAGCTGCCAGATACGCGGGAACATGATGAGAAGAGACTTCATGTCTTGGCGTCTGGGATTGAAACACCTTCCGACCACCGTCTTGGAATAGCCTTCAATCAAAGTTGTGTTGTCAAAGAAGGGGATCTTTACCTTCCTCTTGTTCACAGCAGGAACCGCAGCACTAAGAAGCTGACTCTTACCCATCAACACACTCTGAGACATTATCAAAACCAGAGAGAGATGAAAAGATCGCACTATGAAACCGAAACAGATAAGCGAACGCAAAAGATAGAGAGAATGATGAGTTCTCCCCCTGTCCCGAAAAGCTCTTATATACCCCAACTATATCTTCAACAATAACAAAACAATTGCATCATTGAAAACCAAATCTCCCGAAATCCTCCACAGATACCCAAACCAGCCCTCATAGCAACATTTATCACGGTGTGACCGGAAACTTCGTCGCCAGATCCGCCCATGATCACCAAGGACTTTACTCGAACGCAAATCAAATCGACCCCAAGAATAAAACGCAGAGATTTCTATTCCTTTTCCGACACTATCAACTGATACCCATAACACCAGATTCGAAACCAAATCCACAATAAACCACAGATAGCGGGAAGAACAAAGATCCATGAGATACCCAAATCGTAACCCTTTAATCCCAAATCGATTTCAATCAGATCCAAACGTTGATAGCAAATCGGAAACCCATAACATATCCACGAGAACCCGCGACAATCGAGAATCAAGAACCCCGAACAAACGCACATCAAAAAATTAGGTCAAAACCATGAGATCACCTTCGCCGTCGTCATTTTTTTTAATGCTTTTAAATCTAATTATCTTTTTTTCTAATTATCTTTTTTCCAAAACTAAGATTCAAAACAGACAGACCAGAACACCAATAAGATCCAAACTCTTAACTACCATCGTAAGAAAACTGCACGCTTCACCTCCAAGTCCTCCAACTCTTGCTCAATTTCTTGCAGCCGAGTCCCACCAGTCTTTTTCAGTTTCTTCTCCAACCAATCCAACTTAAACCCTGCGTTTGTCACAAATCGTAGTGCAGAATATGCGTCCACCAGATCCCCATTGGAGAGTTCATCAGGGGACTTGCTCAGAGTTTCAATCAGACTTAGTATAACATTCAAATATGCTTTTCTCAGATGTGGGTTCTTGGGACAGAGTCTTGATACAAAGCCTGGGTGCGTTTTAAAAAGGCTTTTCACACATTCTACCTGCAAGTACAAAAAAAAAAAAAAAAAAGGACAGATCAAGTATGTACTTAGTTTTCTATGTATATAAGAAGTATTTTTAATCTTACCTGTGAAGCAGGAACTTGAAACCCATTGATATCAATGCTTCCCTTAGTTTCCTCTGGCACATCTACTTCACCAATAACTTCGAAAACATCTACTTCTGCAATAATCTTGACTTCATCGTGTATCATATAATCGGGAAGGTCAAACTTGGAAATATCCAGTGATGTGTGCGTTTGATCAAACCAGTATTCTCTTTCTGAAATAGAAAAGAAAAAACCACAAAATACAGTAAAACCTCTATAAAATAATAATGTTGGGACCAAGACATTTTATTAATTTATAGTGATATTAATTTATCTATAAATTAATAATTATTAATTTACACTATAAAATAATAATTATTAATTTATAGATATATTTTTAATTGTTTAAATTTTTTAAAAATATGAATTGAGACAATTTTAGCAAAATAATATTATATTTTATGGTTTAGGAATTGAACTTGTAATATTTAGAAAACATTATTGATAATTAATTACAAATACTATAGACAAATTGACTTATACACATGACATACATAAATTCAAATTTATGAATAGTATCAATTTTCCTATTTTAGTAGTCTGTCAAATTATCAAATTGTAAATGATGCATATATAAAAATTGAAAACTTAAAAAATTTAACTATTTTTATAACATGTTATAGAATATTTTAGAGATATAGTTATAGTTTGAAAATACAACATTACAATTGTTCTATAGAAATGAGCTTTAGGAGAAACATACATTATTATATCACTATATATATATATATACATATATAAATTTACATGATTATTAATTTATGATATTATTGGGACCATATTTTACATGGGGATTTCAAAAAAATTATTATCTTATTATCTTATCGAATTTTGTTAATTTTTACACTGGCCCGACTTGGGACCAACAAAATTTATTAATTTATAGTGTTTATTAATTTATAGAGTATTAATTTATAGAGGTTTTACTGATGTGTTCTCATCATCATCATTACAAGAGAAAAAGCATGACTTGAGCTATACTCCAAACGATTGAACATACATAAACACACAACTTGACAGTGATCTTAAGATAAAATCTTACAGCATCTAAATCCCCCACTATATATATATATTATGAAAAAAACAATATAGAATATGTACTTTCTAGAAATAACCATAAAGTAGCTAGTGTGAGAGAGTAGAAAGAAACAAGCACCTTTATGATGTAAGCGTTGTCCTGTAACTTGATTTACCAAAGTAAAGGAAAATTTAGCGTCTCTTCTCCATCCCGAAGGCAAAGATTCAGAATTAGGAATACATAGTAGAGACAGAGAGAAATAAAACCGATACTATCACAAGCCATGGGATACGCGAGTAGACGCCTGCAAGCAAAAAAAACATATTAGAAAAGCAATATATGCATGTGTCACTTGCAGTGACCGAATACAAATATATATACAAAAAATATATGTTGTTTACCATTTGCAACGATCGGCCACGAATGTATCAGAATAAACTCCTTTGGGATCGATAGAGGATAATTTTCTAACCACCCAAGTGAACAACTTCTTCTCCTTGGGGATCTTCTCCTTGGGGATCTTCTCCTTGGGGATCGATAGAGGATATTCCCCATAGATCTTGATGATGATATGACTCCTAAACTCAATAGATTGCTCTCAATGTTTATGTTTTATTGATATCAAAGAGATCAACTATCTATATATATATATATATATACGGATTCACCCAATGGTTTAAGTAAAACCCTAATGAGAATTAGGAAAAAGATAACAGGAAATCTTCTATTTTTTCTATAACCCTAATTTTGTTTTTTATTCTATAACCCTAATTTTAAGCGAGTAAGACTGCAATGGGCGAAGAAGAAGACCTCTCCAAGATCAGATATTACTCCCTAAGATCTCTCTCTTCATCTCTTCATCTCTTCATCTCTTCATCGATCTGTCATAATAATAGTTAATTGATCTAACCTAATATGTATTTCATACGTAACTCGTGTTTATGCGTTGTTGGCTGATTTAATTTGTGAAGGTGATGAGACAGTGGCCTTTTGGAACTTGGAGGACTATCCAATCGCTAGTGATGCCGATTATGACTCGATTTATCCTAGTATCGAATTAGCTCTCCATAAAATGGGCTTTCATGGTAGCAGACCCGAGAGCCGTGCGTACGTGAGACCAAATGAAACATTCGCCTACGGCCAATTTTTTGGAAAGATTGTTAAGGTTTATTATGTACTTTTATCTATTGTAATAACTAGAGGCTCATTGTTTATATAGAAACATGACATTTTTAGTCTTGGATAATAATATTGTTTTTTTCCACAAAAAGAAACTTTATTTCCTTTTAAGAAGAGTCAATACAGAGGGATTGACTTAGCCAATTTGGTACATCGCTAGTAGCAGAATAGAAAGAATTGTTCAAACAGCCAAATTTTGCTAAGTTATATATGAGCAGCACTATTACATTCTCTCTTATACAAATAGAAAAGAATTGATTCAAACTTTGATGTCTAATATTGTATATCATGTAAGAAATTTGCTAGAGACCTATTCTTTTGAACACCGTTGATAGTGTTGATTAAGTTTACGCAATCTCCTTCAAAAATAATGTTGATATAACCAATGATCCATGATTGTTGAAGTCCAACCAGCAAAGGTTTTGTTTCTGCTTCAAGAGAGATGCAGCATATCCAAGTGTCGAAGATCCCCAGGTGAGAGGTAGACCAAGATGATTACGAATTATCCATCCTCTTGTTGGTTGAGAAGTGTTCCTGTCAAAGCTGCATCGAAATTACATTTCACTAACGGTTGTGGTGGTGTCTTCCAACGGGATTGTTTCTCACATTGTTCATGAGATTTCTTGCTGAGTAATTTAATAGAAATCCATTCTTTTGTTTCAGCATGTGCCTGTAGAACAGTTTGAGTTGCACTTTCTCTATAGTTGTTGAAAACAGTATTATTTCTTGCTTTCCAAATTTCTCCACAAAAGCCTAAGTGGTTGTAAGACATCTTGATATGGAATATCCTGGCGTGATGAAAATTCAATTAGAGATGAGATGTTGTCTTATGTGTTATCCGATAGATGATCCAGATTTAGAGCAGAGGTATTGGATAGGCGCAGGTTGACATAGCGAAAGGGCATGTGAAGAGAGCATGGTTTATGGTTTCATCTTCTTGTCGGAACATCTAGAATCAATATTCATACCTCTTGATCTCAGTCTAGTTGTTGTAGGCAAGATTGTGAAATGGTCCGCTAGATAAAATGTTTTACTTTAGGCATAATATTTAAACGCCAGAGTTTGTTTTTAAGTTCTACAAGACCGATGTGGGATAGCATCAGGAGAGTGAGGTTCATTAGGATCGTGTGTAAGTAACCAGTACCCTGATCTAACCGTATAGTCCCCAGAAGCAGTATAGTTCCAAATCAACTGGTCAGGTCTATCATTCTTAGCCAAATAGGTGTTTTAGATGAAATCCTGGTCCTCTCGTGCAATCAAAGATTCAATTTTCCGACTGTCCCATGAACGAGTTGAGCCTTCTCGAATGATTAAATCTTTTAGAAAGATGTTTTCTTGAGAAATATCGGTAGAGATTGGACATGGTGGATGAGAGTTAACAAAGTTATCAACCCAGTTCGTATTGAATGTCCATCTCCGATTATAAAACGAGATCCTTTTTTAATCAGATCAATACTTGTGAGTAAAATTGACCAACCATAAGATTGGGCTCGTTTTGATGTTGCATCAAGTAGGGAGACATCAGGGTAGTATCTAGCTTTCATGACAAGAGCAAAGAGAGAATTCGGGAATTGAATAAGGTGCCATGCTTGTTTCGCAAGGAGAGCATCATTAAATTTTTTCTAAGTCTCGAAATCCCAAGCCGCCTTCTTTCTTTGAAGTCTGTAGTTTCTTCCAAGATATCCATGGAATATTTCGATGTTCAGAGCTCATTTCCCACCAAAATTTCATTAACAGAGATTCTAGATCAGACGTGACTCCCTTTGGTAATTTGAAACAGGACATAGCATAGACTGGCATGGAGATTGCCACTGATTTTAGCATCACCTCTTTCCCTGCAGGTGAAAGTTTCTTTGTGGTCCAGTGTGAAGTTCTCTTTTTAACTCTTTCAATAATGTTCTCAAACATTTCATTCTTCTTTCTGCCAAATTGTTCAGGTAGACTGATAGGATCTCCCTAGGAAAGAAACTCTGATGAAGGCTGATGGTAGGTGACAGGCGACGTGGATTCGGTGGTGATGATGATCGAGTGAGATTGGTGAATGAATATAAGTAATGATCGAACAAAGTAACAATGAATCAATGGTGAGAAGTGTTTTGAATGATGAGATGGATTCGAACAGGTAGAAGAGTTTCTTAATTCACAACGTGTATAGAAACTCAGAAATCAAGAACGCATTCAAGATATCGGATTGAGAGAAGAAAGTTTACAAACGTGTTTACAACATACTTCTTCGCTAGAGAACAAGGAGGCGTGGCTATGGGGCTTTATAATCAACCCTAGGCTCGACACTCCAAACAACATGAAGTTCAAATAAAACAACAAGACGTTTTAAGGAAAACAAGAAAAACAGCAAAACATCAGGTACTGAAGTCTGGCAACTTAATACTGAAGTCTGGTGACTTAATTCTGAAGTCTGGTGACTAAAGTCTGAAGTCTGAAGTCTGGTGACTAAGTCTGAAGTCTGAAGTCTGGTGACTAAAGTCTGAAGTCTGGTGACTAAAGTCTGAAGTCTGGGGACTTGTACATTATTTCCCATTGGCAATGACTTCTAGATAACTCGACGTAGTGATCCATTTGCCTCATTAAAAACCATGCCAAGAAAACCCAGTGGGACAAAACTCAGCTATGGGAAAAAGAGTACAAACTTCACACCTAAGTTATCTAGTTATCATTACCGGGTGAAGTCTTCAAGGTGGAGATGTTAAAGATTTGGATCCTGGGTAGGTTGAATGACCCGTCAGCTATGAGTGAATGAGCTTCCTTAGCCATCTCCTTAGCTCTTGAGCGAGTGATCCTTCCACAATCTCCGGTTCTCTGCAGCTTCTGACTCCTTGCTAGCCATGATCATATCATCCTCCCCCTCTTCAAAAGGATTTGTCCTCAAATCGGAATCTGCATAATAAGGAAGCAAGTCAGAAACATTGAATGTGGAAGATATCTTATACTTACCTTGAAGATCAATCTCGTAGGCATTGTTGTTGATCTTCTTGATGACTTCAAATGGTCCATCAGCTCGCGGTAGAAGCTTGCTTTTCCTCTCTTCTGGGAACCTATCCTTGCGTAAATGAACCCACACCAAGTCTCCTTCTTCGAAAATGAGCTCCTTTCTCCCCTTGTTCGCATGCTTCTCATACTGCTTGGTTCTTTTCTCTATGTTCTCCTTAGCTTTAGCATGTATCCTCCTCACCTGTTCAGCCTTTTCTTTGCCATCAAAGCTACACTTCACACTTAAAGGTAAAGGGATCAAGTCTAGAGGTGATTGTGGATTAAAACCATAAACAATTTCAAAAGGAGAAAATAGGGTAGCAGAATGCTTAGCGTGATTGTATGCAAACTCAACATGTGGTAGACATTCTTCCCATGATTTGAGATTGCTTCTCACTAAGGTCCTAAGGAGTGTAGATAGCGTCCTGTTCACCACTTCGGTTTGCCCATCTGTTTGCGGGTGACATGTGGTTGAGAATGACAGCTTGGTTCCGAGTTTAGCCCATAACGTCCTCCAAAAGTGTCCTAAAAACTTGGTATCTCGGTCTGAAACAATTACTTGAGGCATTCCATGTAGGCGTACTACTTCCCTGAAGAACAAGTTAGCTACAATAACAGCATCATCCGTCTTGTGACTTGCAATAAAGTGAGCCATCTTGCTAAACCTGTCAACCACAACAAAATAGAATCTCTACCATTTCTGGTTCGAGGTAAGCCAAGAACAAAATCCATAGAAATATGAGTCCAAGGTTGAGAAGGATCGGTAGAGGAGTGTACAAGCCGTGAGGCTGTACCTTACCCTTCGCCATTTTGCAGATATGGCACCTAGAACAAACCTTCTCAATATCTTTCTTCATTTGAGGCCAATAGAAGTGTTCTTGCAGTCCAAGTAGAGTCTTTGACACTCCGAAATGTCCAGCTAGTCACCTCCGTGAGCTTCTCTGATTAGCAGCTCTCTTATGGATCCTCTTGGTATACACATTCGGTCCTTATAAAACAATATCCATCCTGCCTATAATAGTTTTCAAAAGCAAACTTATGGCATTTGCCATAGCTCTCAGCAAATCGATGTCAGTCTCATAAAGTTCTACTATCTCATCAAACCTTCAAGCTTAGAAGACAAAGTAGAAATGAGAGTGTACCTCCTGGATAATGCATCTGCAACTACATTATCTTTACCTTTCTTGTACTTAACCGTGTATGGGAAAGTCTCTATGAACTCCATCCATCTGGCATGTCTCTTGTTGAGCTTCTGTTGTCCTTGAGATGCTTCAGGGACTCATGATCAGTGTGAATAACGAACTCTTGGGCCACAGGTAATGCTGCCACGTTTGAAGAGCTCTAACCAAAGCATACAGCTCCTTGTCATATTAGGATAGTTCAACATTGATCCTCCAAGCTTTTCACTGAAGTAAGCTATTGGCTTCCTATCCTGCATCAAAATAGCACCTATACCCACTCCGGAAGCATCACATTCAATCTCAAAGTTTTCATAAAATCAGGAAGTAAGAGAATAGGGGCAGAGATAGCTTCTCTTTTAAGGTTGAAAACGCCTTCTTTGTGCTTCCTCCCATCTGAATCCTACTTCCTTCTTGACAACTTCTGTAAGTGGCGCTGCAATAGTACTGAAGTCTTGCACAAATCGCCTGTAGAAACCTGCTAGTCCATGAAAGCTCCTAACTTCTGCACGTTTTTGGGTGTTGGCCACTCCTTGATAGCTTTGATCTTCTCATCATCCACTCTAACTCCTTCTGCACTAACAACAAAGCCTAGAAAAACAACCTCAGTAGTACAGAATGAACATTTAGAAAAATTAGCAAAGAGGATTGAGAACAAAGAACATTTAGAACTTGGCGGATGTGTTCTAAGTGTTCTCCTAAACCTTTGCTGTAGATGAGGATGTCGTCGAAGTACACAACCACGAAGATGCCAATGAAAGGTCTGAGAGCATGATTCATTAATCGCATAAAGGTACTAGGAGCATTGGTGAGACCAAACGGCATGACTAGCCATTCGTAGAGCCCTTGCTTGTCTTGAAAGCTGTTTTCCATTCATCTCCTTCCTCATTCTGATCTGATGATACCCACTCTTTAAATCGATCTTGGAAAAGATTGTTGAACCACAATAACTCGTCAGCATGTCATCTAATCTCGGAATTGGATGTCTGTACTTCACTGTAATGTTGTTAATAGCTCTGCAGTCAACACACATCCTCCATGACATCATCTTTCTGGTACAAGCAAAACTGGTACTGCACATGGACTGAGACTCTCTCTGATGTGTCCCTTGCTCATCAGCTCCTCTACTTGCTTCTGAAGCTCTTTAGTTTCTACTGGATTAGTTCGGTAAGCTGGTCTGTTCGGTAGAGCTGAACCTGGTACCAAATCAATCTGATTGCTCTATCCCACGGATTGGAGTAAACCTGGAGGTATCTCTTCTGGAAACACATCCTTGTACTCCTCTATAATTTCTATCATCTCGCGTGGAAGCTCTCCTGCGGACTTAGTACTGGTGAGTGTTTCTTGTACACAAACATGAATGTGGTCATCTCTGGATCAAATAGCTTGTTGAACTCGCTGTGATTGATGTACAGGCTGTGAGACACTTTTTCTGTATCCTTGCGGTTCATGTGAAGCTGGTCCTTATAGATTTCGCTGGGTGTAAGCGGTAGAAGAGTGACCTTGCGTCCCTTGAACTCAACGTTTGCTTGTTGGTGTAACCATCATGAAGCACTCTTCTGTCGAACTGCCATGGTCTTCCCAAAGGATATGACTTGACTTCATGGGAATAACATCACAAAGCAGCTCATCCTCATACTTCCAATTGCTAGTTTCACCATCATTGCTGCGAAACTGTCAAAGCTCCCTTGTTTGTTTAACCACTGCAGCTGGTAAGGTTCGGATGTGAAGTGGTCTTGAGATTAAGCTTCTGTACCATCTCTTCACTAGCTGCATTAGTACAGCTCCCACCATCAACGATCAAGGTGCAGACTTGTCTTGAAACCATACACCGTGTGTGAAATAGGTTCTCACGCTGTTCGCTCTAATCATCTGGATGCATCTGAACACTTAAAGTCTGCAGCGCTACCCATCTCTCCATTACTGCTGGTTACCTTCTT
>CP094635.1:22480499-22560324 GCA_023657505.1 Camelina hispida | reverse complement strand
TAAATCAGCCATCGAATCGAATAGATCTAACAAATCAGCCGTCATTAACAACGGCGACAATCAGCGGTAAATCATCGAAAAAAAACCCCACATTCAGCCGGAAAACTCGAAACTAATCAGTGACACATACCGGATAGACGAAGACGAAGAAGACGAAGAGAAAGAGAGCGACGACGACGAAGAAAGAGAGTGCGACGACGAAGATAGAAGAGCAGTAAAGACGGTGAGGATTACGGCGAGAGATGACGGCGAGAGTGGCGGGAGATTGACGGCAAGAGTAGACAACAACAGAGTATCGCCGGCGACAAGAGAGAACGAGAGTTTCGATATTTTTTTTTTTTCGCGGTTGTGAACAGTTAAAACCTATTCACTTTCCCTCTCTTTGATATAAACAAGAAAACAAAACTGTGGATCTAAAAATAACTGCGATCTAAAAATAACTGCGATCTAAAAAAAATTGCTTAATGACTGTGTTAAATCATATCTGATGTGTATTTTAATTTGCTGATGTGTATTTTTTTTTTAATTTCTTACTCAATTTCGAGTAACAAAATTCAAGGGGTAAATTGTAATTACACCCAGGGCACTAAACATTCTAGTAATTTTCAAAAGATTTATAGATATGAGTAATAAACCAACTTTTGGATAACATTCTAGTAATTACTTCATTAAATAAAATGTGGGGATGTAATTACATTAAAATTATTTTGAAAATGCAACTACCTATTTTATGTTTACAGCACTAATCATTTTTTTATTTAATCGTTAAGATTTGTTACCCTCATTTCCATATTTTAATTGTAATTTTTCTCAAAATAATTGAGTGAAATATGTGTAAGTTACATCAATGGCAAAATCTGTAAATATTCTAGTCAAAGGGTAACGAGAATTTGTTAAAAATACCCCTTTTGATATACCCCTTTTCAAAAATACCCTCTTTTCTGGCAATTTTTATTTTTGCCCTCCTTTAATTTTTAATGACCATTTTACTCTTAGATGAAAAATATTTTATTCAATAAAAAGAAAAACAAAATTTTTCCGCCAAAAAATCTCCGACATATTTTCCCTCCAAAAAATTTCTGGAAAAATTTTCCCGCCAAAAAAAAATTTTGTCCAAAAAAATTTGATAAAAATTTTCGACAAAAAAATTTCCCGCCAAAAATTTTCCCGCCAAGAAAAAATTTACAAAGTTTTTAAAAGGTTTTATAAGGTAGAAGAAACCTTACAAAAATCTTATAAACACCTTTTAAACGCTTTTACAAGATTTTTAAAAGAGATTTAAAAGGTTTTGATAGGTTTTTAAAAGGTTTTTTAAACATCTCTTAAACGCTTTTACAAGGTTTTTAAAAGGTTTTCAAAATGTTTTTAAAAAGGTTTTTAAATACCTTGTAAAACCTTTTACAAGGTTTTTAAACACCTTGTAAATGCTTTTAAAATGTTTTTATAAGGTTTTTAAAAGGTTTTTAAACACCTTGTAAACACTTTTACAGGGTTTTTAAATATCTTGTAAACGCTTTTAAAATGTTTTTAAATACCTTGTAAACGCTTTTACAAGGTTTTACAAGGTGTTTAAAAGGGTTTCTAATGTTTTTATAAGGTATAAATTTCATTTTTTTTGGCGGAATTTTTTTTTATTTTGGCGGGAGTTTTTTTTTTTGGCGGTAAATTTTTTTTTTTGACGGAAATTTTTTTTGATTTTGGCGGAAAAATTTTTCATTTTTGGCGGGAATTTTTTTTGATTTTGGTGACTGTACATTCTTATTGTCATTTAAAGAAAAGGTAATTTGGTCATTTTGTTCACAAAGAGGGGTAATTTAAAAATAGTCAACATTGAAGGGTATTTTTAAAAAGGGAAATAAAAAATGGGTTATTTTTGAGTATGCCCCAAAAGTAACACACTAATTAAATGGACTTAAAAATTTATTCAGAACGATACCTCAACATAAAAATTTCCATTAATCAAATCTAAAATTAAATTAATTTTTAAGAATATTTCTAAAAATATTTTTAGAGTTGTATTTTTGAAATTTATTATACCTTAATTTAATATAAATATATTAAAGAAATTTTGTAATAAATATTTTATTAAAATGAGTTTCCCGCGATATCGCGGGGCTCAATACCTAGTTTCAAAAGAAACAATCTGAGAAACAAACTTCTAGTTTGACTTCTAATTATATTATTGATCACTACTACGGTTGACCTGAAACGATAATACTGTCCATATGTATGTAAGTGAATCAAGATTCGTTTTGATGACAAGGATTATTAATCTTTAATGTCTTGTCGGATATACTAACACATATGTATATGTGTTATGCATGTGCCTTGACACACACACACACACAAAAGGAATCATTATACGTGTGTAGGAGCTGACGCAAATGAAATAAGAAAAAATCAAATCGAACCATAATAGAGCCATTGAGCCTTAGTAACAATACTCTCAATCTTCGTTCTTTTGATCGTAGGAGAAAAAGATTTAATTAGGGTTAAAATGATGACGACCAAAAGTTTCCACCATAAAAAATAAATTAAGGTTCAAAAAAAAGAGGAGATTATTAACACCGATCCAGTCTCTAGATATTTTAAGAAGTCTCTATTTCTTGAACTTTGGTTTCAAATATAATATATTGATTTAATGGTTCCTAAATTTGATTCGAATATAATATCTTGTTATAATAGTAATATTACATATATATATATATATATATATATATATTTAATCATCTTATGTAAAACTTTTGCAAAGACAAGTTTTAAGTTCTTCTTTAGCTCCCACTTCCCCCAATTATTTTCAGTTCCAATAACTTGATGCTCTTTTAATTCACATAACACACACAAGAGGCATGATCTTTTCGTTTTGTTATTTTGTTTTTTCTCATGTTTATTGGAGGTAAAAAGATAACCCAAATTAAGTATCACAGTTCTTTGGACTGACATCTTTTAATATAAAATAGAGAAAATCAGTATTAAAACAAAATAAACTTTTAAAAAATAGATGAATCCGATGTCTTTCTTGAGGCAAAGAGGAGCAATTGCGGTAAGTTTTTGGTGTGTGAAATTCGAACCAAACTAGATTTCTTTTCTTATGTTTGACATAATTCGATTTACAGCTTTTTTTTGTATATATGTATTTTTTTTGACAATTCCTTCTTTGTATTAAAATTTTAAAATGTCAAAGAATGCAACTACTGACCAACTAGTCACCTCATAATACACAAAAATCTCATGGATTGATTCTAGTATTATTTAAGGTTCTAATTCCATATTTAATTTCTGGTATCGATCGTAATTCCAGCTAAAGATAATGTTTACAGAAACGTCAAAGGATACCTACTATTACTATAAGTAAGGCAGACTTTAAGATCCCAAATTTCTCTGTTTATCTGTTACTTGCAAAACAAAAAATTAAAACAAAATCATACGCTTTTCACTTTTCAGTTTCATATATATCTCTCTCTGTATTTTCCCAAGTTTCTTGTCTCCATTCATTGTAAACTTGTATTACAAAACCGATCTCAGATTCTGAATCTCAATCAGAATCTGGATCGTAATAATTTCTTGTTTGTCCAAACCAAAAAAAAAAAAGAATGGCATCGGAACAAGGTGGTGACGATGGCCTACGTAGGCGAGGCTGTTCATGCACAAAAGATGATTTCTTACCGGAGGAATCGTTCCAAAGCATGGGGAATTACTTTAAGGCACTTAAAGAAACACCGAGTCGGTTCTTGGATCGTATTACCACTCGTTCACTCGACACCGACGAGATCAACGAGATAAAGGCTCGTAGTGGTCACGAGATGAAGAAAACGTTGACGTGGTGGGATCTGATGTGGTTTGGTATTGGTGCAGTCATTGGCTCCGGTATATTCGTTCTCACCGGACTTGAAGCACGTGAATTTTCCGGTCCTGCCGTTGTGGTGTCTTATGCCGTCTCCGGTGTCTCCGCCATGCTCTCCGTCTTTTGTTACACCGAGTTCGCCGTTGAGATTCCCGTCGCTGGTAATTAAAAAATACTATCTTATTTTATATATATTCTTGTTCAAGTTTTTGATTTGGATATAAAATTTTGAATAATTAGGATAAGAACATAAATTTTTTAACAAGTTTAACACCTTAACCAAAACGCATATTAACAGTCTATGTTTTTGTATATCGTCGGTCATAAATTTGCGAATCGTAATCAGGGAATATAAAAATGTTGCGTATCTGGTTAATATATGCATTGCAGACGTACCATTTTTGACAAACTTCGTCGATAAAAAATTATTACTAAAATCTTGATTCAATCATTTTCTCGGCAAGTTAACTCTTTTTCTTTTTTTGGTTCGGCATAAATTAAGTTTTGTCCCATGTGTTCTGGGATGTCTCTATTGTAGTGATTTAGTAACGAAAGAGACGTTTTTAATACAAAATTTCAGAAGATCCTTTTTCTGTATCAGTTAGACAGTCACTTTCATTCACCGTAGACCTATAAAAGTATACTATTTATGTACATAGAGTCAACCATACACTATGCTCTTTAATACTTTTATACGCATATAGGATTATAGTAGTTACGTTGTTTCGGTTGTCTTTACTGTAATAAAATAGGTACAAACTTTTAGATGATAAGGACATGCTCGCACCTACCATGCTTGTATTCTTATAGAACATAAACAGTATATTATCCTGAATTGAGTTTTCAACTATCGTGGCCTGACGGAATCTCCGGGGTCAATTAATTAGTTGACTTCAGAGGGTCGTTCACATACACGTGCTGCACTTATCTATCGATCGTATAATCTTACTATTATAAATTTGATATATAGTAGCCAAAAATATTTATCTTCTTGTTGACAAAAAATCACAAAATTCTCCAATCCGATGATTGATTATCATATTTGAGTTGATAGTTAAGACTTAAGACCATGTTTATTGCTTATTTAGGTGGATGTTTAAACATTCTTTTTAGAATAAATTTAATACTATTTAATTATAAGTGTCTTTAGTGTGTGCAAAAATGTTTTGAAGTGTCTAGTTACAAACACTTTAACACATTTTAGAGATATTCATAATTAAATAACCTTAAAATTAATTATTTAAAAAAACATTTTAGACATTCTCTAAAAATAACTAATGAAGACAGTCTAACTAACTTACATTGTTCACAAAAAGGGGCAAATTTTTCGCCATGTAATTAGATTTTCGTTTTGGCTTTAAAAGTAATAATAGTTTTTGGTCGGTAATAATATATCAATTTTTATCACAATTTTATTTCTGGCCGAGGTCTCCTAGTAAGACTTAACATACACACAAATATATAATATTATTTCCACATTCAGTACAACAGTTCAAAATTTGTTTTTTTTTTTCTATATACGGGTTTATAATAAAAGAATAACCAAAAAAATATTTAAGTACACACTAACGTATTTACTACCGACGTTACATAGCATAACCATTTTCGTCAAATGTATGTTTAGGCGGTTCTTTCGCTTACTTAAGAGTGGAGCTAGGGGACTTCATGGCATTCATCGCCGCCGGAAACATAATCCTCGAATACGTAGTCGGCGGAGCTGCCGTGGCTCGATCATGGACCTCTTACTTCGCCACTCTTTTGAACCATAAACCTGACGACTTCCGCGTCATAGTTCCCCGTCTTGGCGAAGACTATAGCCACTTAGATCCAATCGCCGTCGGAGTTTGCGTGATCATTTGCGTTTTAGCAGTCCTTGGCACAAAAGGATCCTCAAGATTCAATTACATCGCTTCTATAATCCACATCGTCGTGATTCTCTTTGTTGTCATCGCCGGATTTACAAAAGCCGACCTCAAAAACTACAGCGATTTCACTCCCTATGGCGTTAGAGGAGTGTTTAAATCCGCGGCGGTTCTTTTCTTTGCCTATATTGGATTTGATGCTGTTTCGACGATGGCTGAGGAGACCAAGAATCCAGGGAGAGATATTCCTATTGGTCTTGTTGGATCGATGGTGGTTACTACGGTTTGTTATTGTCTCATGGCGGTTACGTTGTGTCTTATGCAACCGTATAGCCAGATTGATCCGGATGCGCCATTCTCGGTTGCTTTTGCGGATGTTGGATGGGATTGGGCTAAGTACATTGTCGCTTTTGGTGCCCTTAAAGGTATAACAACAATTTTGGCCTTGACTATGTATTTGCGTTTGTGTTTATGTTTACATTTGATTTTTATATAAACTCACATTCCTAAGCATTATTTAAGCAAAAAAATATTGGTTTATGCCACATTGAAACTAACCTTTGAAATGTGCAGGTATGACTACGGTTTTGTTAGTTGGAGCCATTGGTCAAGCTAGGTACATGACGCACATTGCACGGACCCATATGATGCCTCCATGGCTAGCTCAAGTCAACGCAAAGACTGGAACACCAATTAACGCTACCGTGGTAATGCTCGCCGCGACAGCTCTCATAGCATTCTTTACGAAACTGAAAATTTTAGCCGATCTTTTGTCTGTTTCGACACTTTTTATCTTCATGGTCGTTGCTGTGGCTCTTCTCGTCAGAAGATATTACGTCACCGGAGAAACATCTTCTAGTGACCGTAACAAGTTTTTAGTGTTCTTAGGTTTGATTCTTGCGTCCTCAACCGCGACTGCTGTATATTGGGCCTTGGAAAAAGAAGATTGGATTGGATATTGTGTTTCGGCTCCGATATGGTTTTTGTCTACAGCTGGGATGAAATTTCTTGTACCGCAAGCTAGGGCTCCGAAAGTTTGGGGTGTTCCTTTGGTCCCGTGGTTGCCTTCAGCTTCGATCGCTATTAATATATTTCTTCTTGGTTCGATCGATGTCAAATCTTTTATTAGGTTTGCAATCTGGACAGGTGTTCTGCTTGTATATTACGTCTTGTTTGGGTTGCACGCAACGTATGATACAGCTAAGGCGACGTTGAAGGAGAAGATGGCGTTGCAGGAAGCTGAGGAAGGTGGTGTTGTTGCTGATAATTCTGGTTCTACAATTTTAGATCACTAGTGTGGTTTTTAAAGATATCAGCTTTGGCTTTCCATTTTTATTTTAGTTATCAGATTCTTCATTTGGTTAATTAGGGTTCTCTCACATATTGTAATATCTTTTGGCTTGTTTAAAATTTTCAGTATGTTAATAGATTTTTCATGTTTGCATCAAAACATGCATGACAAATTTATTTCTGACTAACAAAATGCTAATGTGATAAGAAATAAAGAGATGATATGATATATGAGAGTCTATTTTAATTTTTATTATAAAGAAAACACATACATAAAAATATTTTATATATGTTTTACTTATATTTTACATATGTTTTGCTTATTTTTTACATATGTTTTGCTTATTTTTTTGTTAATTTATTTTTTCATATTAACACACACAAAATCTTATCGGTGAAATTACTTAAAAATACTTAATTATATGTAATACTATTTTAGGTTTATGATGTTAGAAAGTTTTACATTAGGTATAATAAAAAAGTTTTTAAGTAAATAGAAAATAAAATGCTGATATATATATATATATATATATATATGTTTGATGTTTCTACTATAATCATATATTAATAAAAATATATAAACACCTAAATACATCATCCAAAACATGCATGCATGACAACTAAAGTCTAGTTTATACAAAAAAAAAAAAAAAAAAAAAAAAAAAAAAAGTCTAGTTTATACACACTCGATCATTTACTTCTGATAAACATTCGTGTTGTATGGGTTAAACCACCTTCTTAATTAAGAGCTGTTCTTTTGAGCAAAAGTAAAATAAATATGAACAAGTAGTGGTTGAAATAAAAAAATTAACTTTTTCCAAGCAACCCCTACATACATATCAACAATACTATTAGTTTAACCGTGTAAACATTAAAAACATTTTTAAAAAATAGTTAAAAATGATTTATATTGTAATTGAAATGCATATGCAAGACTATGTTATCATTTTATATGTCTTCGAGTTCACATACGGACTTAAAAAAAATCAAGGATCACTTACCCACTTCTCGCCCACAATTAAATACATTCTCCAAGTTCTTCTAGAATCCATCTTCACACATCAACTTCTAGGATGGAATATGAATAACTCATATGACTTTTCATAAAACGTAAAATAATTAAAACTAAGTTTGGATCGTAGCTTAGATCATGAACCGGTGCTTAAGTTTATGCTTTTAACCTTCTTTTGCTCAATTTGTTTATAGGATTTAATTCTCACTACAAGAAAAACTGTTATTAATATCACACGATTAACGCTATAATAGATGTTTAACGGCATTTTCATAAACGCTATGTTCTCGACAGCTATCTTAGGTCTGACATTTACAATAGCGTTTTTTTATTGTATGCTATTATAGGTTCAGTCTACCATGGCAGTTTTGTATTATGCTATAATATTGTTACTTCTTCCATAGCTTTAATATTTTGTCATTATCCGTAAATATATAGCAGGATTTGGTGTGCTGTAATAAGTTATGTTATGGCATAAATGTTTTCTGCTATATTGGTATTTATTGCAGTATTGTGTATGCTATTATATGTGTTTTCATGATTGTTATATTTTGCTGTTAAAGATTTAGTACTTTTTATGGCATTATTATGAATGCTATTAAAAGTGGACAATATTGAACCAAAAAGCCTGTTTTTTGAATCCATTCATTTTACCAAAAGCATTCAACACAATGTCACAGTCAATCCAAAACACACAACATAACAAGCTACTAAAGTATTTCATTGTTTAACACATGATGACTTTGTCTTCTGGCCATGCGATAGATGTTCCTAATGCATCTTCCATAGTCTCAATTTCTGAACATGGCCTCCAAACTGCAGCATTGCTCACCTTCACAATATCGACCCAAACTCTAACTGCATTTTTCCCCAAGGGAACAAAGTGGACAGTTTGGTCAGGGTTGTTTGAAGCCCAGCGTCCTTCGGCAACTACCCGCTTCAATCCTGTTACATCCATCAGCTTGCACTTCTGATTTTCTTTAGCAACTACAAGTGGATTGTGTCGCTGCGAAATACAAGTTATTAGTAAAGGTCATAGAGTAAACTATATCAGTTTCATATCATCTAAAACAAAGAAAAATTACCTCAGATCTCCTAACTGGCGATTTTGCTTGTTGTTTATTTGTCTTCTTAGGAGATTTATGTGGACGGACTTCTGAAACAGTTGCATGAGACTTTGCACCTCCGTCTTGATCAATTGCGGTAGAAGTATGCAGTGCAGATTTTTGGCCAGATGCATCTGAGGTATTTTCAAATACAACTGCATGAGCCGGCCATGCAACAAAAGACATTTCTACTAAGTATTTTGTTTCAATTGTAGGCCTCCATAGAAATGTATCAGGTTGTAATACGACATCCACAAATACTTTAACAGCATGTGGTCCGAGAAGAAGTCCATTAACCAATGCTTTTGGATCTTGAGATTGCCAACGTCCTTCAGCAACCACTTCATCCTTTTTAGACAAATGCAAGAGTTTGCATTTGTTTGATGGGTTTGTGGTTGGGCTCTGTCAAACACATGCATACAACATCCTCATTTTGATAAAAAAAAAAAAGGAAAAATGAAAAGGTAATCAAACTTATTGAGTATAACTAATGTTCTTAGACATATGAGACTATACCTTCGGCGCAATGTCATCCGTGTCAATCCTTTGATCCAAAATAACACATTTATGATCAGGCCATGCTACTAGTAACCCAACAGCTTGCTCAATGTTGAACACATTAATTGCAGGTCTCCATAGATACGCATCTGGTTTGATAGCCGTTTCAACCAAAACTTTAACATGATTAGGGCCTAAGGGAATGTCATTAACAAAATCAGCTGGATCTGTTGAAAGAACAAGACCCTCAGCAACATTTTCATCTGTACCAGCCCAATCAACCAACACACACTTTGGTTGGGATTTTCCTCTATTAACAGTCTACAAAAAAAAATTATCATGTACCTGAGACAGATGCAGAAAAGTTTGAAATACAATGTAAAATCCTCATGAAGTACTTACTCTTGCAGCTGAGTTCTCACCGACTTCAGGCTCGTGTTTCTGTAATGTGTTTTAATGATTAAAGTAGGTATTGAAATAAACGAATATATTGAATGTGTAAATTTTTTGCTTACTTTGTTTTTAAATTCGGCAATCTCCTCTCGTAGTTCTTTTACTGTTTGTAGCAATAGAACTTGTTTCTCTTGCATTTCAGCCATAGTCTTGTTCTTAACTTGGAAACAAGCTAACTTGGACATACTCATGCCTCTCCCCATTGCCCTTAGCCTCCCAGGATTATCAGTGCCTAGTAGTTGTGAAAGGAGATCATCTTTAGGATTTGTTGGATCTGATTCAGGCTGGGTATCAACTAGTTCAGCTGCTTTTCTCTACAAAAGACATAAAAACAAATTGAAAACATACTACATGTAGTTAATCCAAAATGCATAAATCATTTACATAAAACTTTACAACTTACAAACTTTGCCGCTGTATTTGTATTCACGGGTGTACCATCTTTCTTGGTACGCGACTTCACCCACACCTTTAGTCTTGTGACTTCAGATGGATCTGAGCTTTCCTCTTTCTATGTATCAAAAGAATAAGGTGTTATGAACAATAGTAATGAGCTTATAATATAAACAATATTATACATGTTATTAAAACTAACCATTTCTTCAGCGAGTCTAACCATCCCTTTACGGCTACAAGTATGAGGAATCTGCATGCTCCTTCGTTTCTTATATTGATCACTCACGACCTACCATATGAATGTTAATAGTCTACTATGTAATTAATATATGTTAATACAAGGTAATACCTTAAAAAGCTTGACTTGTTTTGAATTTGACAAATTTCCGCCATTCTGTTGGAGAAATATTTTTTGGACGCAGATTCATCCTTTGTTGGTTTGCCAGAGCTGTATTTATCTTTTGAACAATACGTGCTTTATATGCTCTCCATAAACATCCCATTTGCTTTAGCAATGCAACCTTTTGATAGTCCTCATCGACATCGAACCTTGCCTGCATTCATTTAAAAACATCCCATTTCATATACTTGAGTTTGTAAGATAAATATAATAACTCTTAAAAATATAAATACAACGATACCTGAATTGATTTCCATAAAACTGTTCTCAGTTCTTCAGTTACTTTCCTCCAGTCTTCAATAATGATAGGTACATGCTCTCTTACCAATGTACCTAAGTATGATGACAGCTTAACCGACCCCCGACCATAAGGCTCTCCCATTTCAGTGAATTGAACATGTTCCCGAGTATTGGGATCCTTAGCTATATTTTTCATCCTTGTTGGTCCTCTCTGTTTTTTCTTAGGCTTGCAATCATGATCTCCAGATAATTCAACCTCACCTTCAGGTTCTTCCTCATCCAATGCCGCAGCATGTTGTTCCTCATCTTCTTCCTCATCCAATCCCGCAGCATGTTGTTCTTCATTTTGTTCTTAATTCACTTCATGATCTGGTCCTTCCATATGTTGTGATTGCAGATCTGGCTCGTCATTGTCCACAACCTTCTTCTTGTTAGGTTCATCTGGTACTAAATTTTTAGGCTCCAAAGTACAAATAAACTCTGGCTCGTCATTGTCCACAGCCTTCTTCTTTCTTCCTCTTGTCTTCTTATTTGGGGCCATCTTAATTCACCTAAAATGACAATGAACAAGCAAATATAATTAAATCATAGACTTAAATCATATAAAACAGACCAATCATAGAATTAAAGCATATACTTCAAGCATAAACTAATAGAATAGACTAAAGCAGACAAAGAAACATTCACACATATATGCCTTCACAATCAGTCCTAGCATTTGGAGCTTCCTCCATGTCAATATCAATATCCGCAACTGGTGGCAATAAACCAAGATCTGCATCTTCAACATCTTCCTCACTGTATCTTCTTGATGGACCCCTCATAACAACATACCAATTGGATGATTCATTGTCTCTTGAATAAAATATTTGTTTGGCTTGAGAGGCTAATATGTATGGATCTTTTAGAAAGGAGATCTGACTCTGATTCAGGTTAACAAGCGTGAACCCATCTTCTACTTCCACTCCATTACCTCTAACTGCCCACTGACATCGGAACAAAGGAACATAGAACACATGATAATCTAACAGAATAATATCACTAACTGTTCCGTAGTATGAAACCCAATCAGCGACATGTGCAGTATCTTTTGCACTGGATCTACACATCGCAGTTGCCTCATAAGAAACCCCACTGTTCTGGGTTTGCCTATCAACTGAGCTAGTATGAAACCGTTGTCCATTCACTATATAACCAGTGTATGATCTTGCAGTATAACGTGGACCATAGGCAAACCACTTAAGCGTTTCTTCATGTCCTTTAGAATCCATAGAAACCTACCAAAATTTCACAAATAAGTCAACCACATAAAGTGTTGTAAACTAGAAATCCCATAAACAACATAAGGTCAATTAAGACATGCCTGCTCTTTCAACCAAGATGCAAATTTCTGATTATGCAAACTCCATAAAAATGTTGCATCACGTCTGCATCTTGCATTTGTGTCTTGGAGATATTGTAAGTGCATGCTTCAGAATCATTAAAAAGCGTGCATCAATATATATTCAAGTACTGGTAATTATTTGATAATTTTCAGTAAAATTGCAGAGATACTTACTCTACAAACGGATCAACAATAGCCATATTGTGAATGACAGCCATATGTGCTATTTTCATGTCCATTTCCGTAAGAGTAATTGGAGTAGCTGCAGAGATTGGACGACCCACTAGAATAGACTGGTTCTCATACTCAATATTTCTTTCTGGTTTTGCCTCAACATTGGTGGTCTTTTTCAGAAAGTTACTACAAAACTGCATGCACTCTTCTGCAAGGTAAGACTCAGCTATACACCCTTCTGGTCTTGCTGGATTTCTTACAAAATCTTTTAGAACTTTCATGTACCTATGCAAAAATAAGAAAGATAAGCAACACGACATAAGAAATTTGTAACATATTCACAAAATAGTATACTAACCTTTCAAATGGGTACATCCATCTAAAATGGACAAGTCCACCAAGTCTAGCTTCCGACGTTTTCTCCCATGTTCTAGTTTTCCATCAAACCATGACTTCTTGTCTCGATATCTGTGTGTTGGTGGCAGACCCTTTCTATGACACATATATACATGCTTCCTGCAAAACTTCAACCAAGTACTATCTGTGTGTTTCCCACACACAGGGCATCCCATTTTACCCTTCACTTTACATCCAGCAAGATTTCCATATGCAGGAAAATCACTAATTGTCCAAAGAAGCATTGCCTTTAAAGTAAAATTAGTTTTACTATAGGCATCATATGCTAACTCTCCCTTGTTCCAGAGATGACACAGATCATCAATAAGGGGTTCTAAGTATATATCAATACTATTTCCAGGCTGGTGTGGACCAGGAATAAGTAGAGAAAGCATGATGTTTTCTTTCTTCATACACAGGTGAGGAGGCAAATTATAATTTACTAACAGGACAGGCCAACAACTATACCTACTATTCTTCATGTCGAATGGATTAAATCCATCTGTGGAAAGTCCAAGTCTTATATTCCTTTCTTCAGCAGCAAAAACTGGATATTTATCATTCATTTGATCCCATGTCACAGAATCAACAGGGTGACGCAGTTTTCCATCACTGCTCTTGTTATTAAAATGCCATCTTAGATCCTTTGCCATTTCCTCCGATCTGAACATTCTTTTTAACCGCGGGATGATCGGAAAATACCGCAAAACTTTCTGAGGGACACCTTTCTTTATTTCACCAGTTTGCCGGTTAATCTTCCATCGTGAGGCATTGCATTTTGGACAATTTTGAAGCTTCTTGTACTTCTTTCTGAACAGACAACAATCATTTACACAAGCATGAATTTTTTCATAGCCCATATCAAACGACTTCAAGAATTTTTTCACCTCGTATAAAGATGTATGGAGGACATTATCTGCAGGCAACATTCCAGGCAATGTCTCAAGTAGATCATTGAAACTCTTGTCAGACCATCCATTTTGTGTCTTCAGTCTAAAAAGTGAAACAATAGCAGATAGCTTACTATGATTTTCACAGCTTCCATATAGTGGTGTTTCAGCATCTCGAAGCTTAGCAAGGAACTCATCTTCTTTCTTGTCCTCAACCTCTGCAATCTCACCCAAGTGATCCTTACTAACCATTTCTGAATCTACATTTTCCGCAGCTCTGTATAAATCATAAATTTCATCACTCCAATGATGCTGCTTTGCTTCACCCACAGTCCCTAAAGTAACATCTCCATGATGATACCAATCTGTCTGTAGCTTGTAAACCTCATCCATTCCTCTTGTTACAAGATGGCCGACTACTTCACTGATCTCATGACGATCTACATTACGACAGTCGATGCATGGACATACTATGACGTTCGTATCTCCTAATGCCGCAGACACAGAGCGAACAAAACTCCACGCACCTCTCTCATAAGCAGGATCAGCTCTTTATTTCAAAATATAAAAAACCTAAATTATGTCTAAAACTATACAGTCTCACAATCAAACCAAACTATAAAATTAAACTCCATACCTGCACAAATGTACCCATGCCTTGTCCACCATTTTATGTACTTACCTTAATAAAAAATTTAATACACTATCACCGTATATAGTCTTAATATAGCTAAGACAAATCACCGTATATAGTCTTAATATAGCTATGTTTGACAAAACAAACAACTAAGCATATAGTCTACAAAAACAAGACCAGACAAACACAGAATCACAAAAGTGTACTACTTAATAGAATCATAATTCAACCACAGAGTCAAACCAATATAGCTAAGACATAACCGTATATATAGCTATGTTTAACAAAACAAACAACTAAACAAGACCAGAAAAACTACTGACCTGTCGGGTGAATACAATTACCAAAAGAGTAGCTTGAATCCCCTGAAAACAGTCGACAACACTTGCAAAGAAAAGAGAAAAAAAATCAGAGTCAATATATAAACAAATTTGGTAATCGAAAATTTCGAAACCCTCAAAATCCAAACTAAAATCGATAGTATAAACCCTCAACAATCGATAGTATAAATCCAACTAAAATCGATAGTATAAATCCAAACAAAAATCGATAGTATAAACCCTCAACTAAAATCGAATCTCCAATTTTGCTAAAACTCGAAAACCTACTCCCAAAGACCTACGCCCAAAGACCCTCAAGAACACATAACATTCGATTGAGAGTAAACTACGCCCAAAGACATTTGATTGAGAGATTTCATACCTTCGATTGGAGTCTCAGTCCCAAAATCAAACGATAGCAGTTACGAAATTGAAAAAGTGGGACGAAATTGAGTGATTAAGAAGGACGGAATTGAGTGATTAAGAAGGACGAAATTGAGTGAGAAAGACCTTTAGCTCAGTGTAATTTTTAGGTTTTGAGAAAGGGGGAAATTTTTAGGTTTTGAGAAAGGGAGAAATTTTTAGGTTTTGAGAAAGGGGGAAATGTGGCGGAATAATTATTTTTAGCCTCCCGCTTATCCGATTTCTATCACGGCGTTTATAAAATGCCATTATATAATAATCAAAATCAACTATAGCAGTTACGAAAACCGTGCTATCCTTATGTGCTATTAATAACAGTTTTTCTTGTAGTGTCTCCAGTCTTCATTTTTCCTTTGTAAGCTACTAAAGCTACATAGAAATTCAATGAAGAGCATAAATGTAGGAAATCATCAAAATAACCATAACTTCTCCAAGAAAACAAACTTTTCTTTCTTGATTTAAGTGAGAGGATTCGATGTCTTTAGTGAATTGGGATTTAAATCCTAACAAAAACAATCAAATGATTTTTAATGAATTTTTTTACAAAGACTTGCAAAATCCGTCAAAAAAGGACATTTGCATGAGCATACCAAGTCCTTAAGTACTAAAATTCTTATCCCTTCCTATTTATTTTTATCTCTTCCTCTCCTCCATCTTTCTATCTCTCTCTTGCAAAAAAGTTCGGAAAATATATCGTGGTGGACAAACAATTCACAATACTGCAAACATATTCACAACTTTTACCAATACAGTTTTCAAGAAGCACGGAGTAGTGATGAGTTTCGTGTTATATAGTCAAACACCAAGAGTCTGTTACAGCGGTAGCTCTATCAGATGACGATTCACGAGGCTTCTCAGTTTCAAAAGACGGTACTATCCTGCATTGGAATGTCTCTTCTGGTAAAAGCGAAGAGTTTATGGCCAAGCGATGAAGGTTTGAGGTCTCACGGGTTAAAATTCGAGGAATCTTGGAATGAAAGGCATAGCAAACAATCCCTAACACTAGCGGTTAGCTCTGATGGCCGGTCTCTAGCGACTGGAGGAGTTGATTGCTATGTTCATATGTGGACAAGAGCATGTCTAGATAAGATATGATTTAATTCCTATCTTTTTGTTTCACTGTGTGTTACTGTCTCAGCCTCTTTAGTTATGTATCTACAGGTCACCGTGGCATTGTTTCTAGTCTATACTTTAGAAAAGGAACTGCAAAGGTTCGTATGATAAAAACATTAAGAATATGGAATGCAGAAGAGAGAGCAGCTATAGGGCTAAGTTTTGGACACAAGGCTCCACTTCTAAGCATCGATGCATGCTCTTCGGAGGGAGCGTGTTCTCAGTGTTGGACGCGATATAGAATGCAGTTTACATAAGGTAAGTGTGTTCATATTGAGAAAAACTCTTGTGAAAGCCTTCATATGGACTTGCTTATCTCTATCTAAGTCATTTTTGTTTTTGTTTTGTTGCCTATCAGGTTCCTGAGTCTACTCATTTGATCTTTCCAGCTTCTGACTCAAATCTTGAGTGCTGCTGTTTTATCAACAATGATGTGTTTTTGTCCTGATCAGATAATGGAAGCATTGCGCTTTGGCCAATACTAAAAAGAAACCAGTGTTTATCTTTAAGAATGCTCACCCTGTTATAGCTGATGATGGTTCTGTTAATAGTACATCAACATATTCTTGGGTCAGTTCAGGAGAGATATGGCTGCATGGGGAGCTGGTAATGGCTGTGTGCGTTTGTGGGGTGTTGAAAGTGAATTTAGAGCAATGCAACCTTTGTACGAGGTTCCAAACTTGTAAAGTTTGTTTTCCTAGTTCGGCTCTTTTTTGAAGCCTAGGTTTGTCAACTCTTTAGCTTTTGCAAAATCTGGTCAGTTTCTGATCGCTGGTGTTGGACATATATATCTATCATTTGTGTAAATGAAAATCTTAATTGTTATATTCGGCAAAACGGTGTTGCAGTACATCCCTTTAAGGCTTTCGAGAAGTGTCTCACTTTATGTTGATTTTTTTTTTGTTTAAAATGAAAAATTTAAAAGTAGTATAGAGGCTCTGATTAAACAAAGTCTCATTGATATGCTGGTGTGTTGAACTCCTGTTGGATTGAGTAAAGAAGAAACTATAGTCTGACTTTCACACATAGAGGAGCCTTGTTTTAGTGGTGGTATTCAAAAGATCCTGTAGAATACTAGCTAGGATTTATAAAATTTGAGATCCTTGAACACAAAGATACACAAAAAGATTCGGATTCCATAGGTCTATACAAAAATAGCTACTGGACTAAGGGAAACAAAAGAAGCCGCGAGAGGTAATCAGAGGTATTCTACCCACTAGCCACTCAAGACTAGAAGTAAAATATCACCACCATATTCATATTTGAGGCTTCCAAGTTGACTCGAAAAACTCAACTCTGGGATCAGCTGAATAAGTAGTATGATCTCTCTACAATTGTGCTTTCGTTTATGAATGCCTCAGGCTTTGCTACGGCCAAATAGCAATCGCTGTCTTCCAAAACTTTACGAAAACGGGAGAACAAGTGGTTTAGCTCGATGCTTTCGTGGTTTTTAGAGAGTATGAGCACATTTGAACTTACCGATAACCAGAAAAGAAGGTCCACCATAATCATTTCCAGTCTCTTCTCTTGAACCACTGAAAGAATGAGAATAGTCTTACTATAATAATCAATAGAGAAGATAACAGAGAGATTGATAGATTCCAAAAAAAAAAAGAGAGAAAGAGAGGTTCTTCTTCTTCACCTTTGTCTTGCGGAAAGACACGAAATCCGGTGCCCATAAATTCGTCCCACATTTCATCGGACCATGTATTAACCCAAGCCCAGACCTCCGTCCTACGATAACCCGAGTCAAACAACGCATTCTGGATTTTCAGATAGATCAAATTAAGAGAGAGACCATCAGGGATGGTGTAATCCTCCATGTCCAATATCACACATGTTTTACGCCCTAACAAAACGGAAAAATAAGATTGTCAATGCAAATAAGTTAGACCGCTCAGATGAAATCTATTTAGATCATAGACAACAACAACAACAAAAATGTATACCGCAAGTTCTAGCAAGGGATAGATCTTACTTCTGGTTTGTCTGGTGGCTGGGGGTAACAGGGATCCCATCGAGTTAAAATATATGAGACGCTGCGGATGAGAGAGGCTATTTCTTGACGACCACGATAATGATGATGAGAGAGAGAGCGAGAGAGACTTTATGAAATTAGGGTTAGAAAATAAATATAAAGCTCTCATATATGTCTATCTTTTGTGTGAATGCCAATCTTAATTGTTGTGTTTGGCAATTTTCCATATATGGCAGGAACCGCGGCTTGGAACATGGGGCTGTTTAAAAAATCTGCAAACAACGGTGTTTTTTTTCTTTAAAACAAACATAAAGTGTCTCACTTTTATACTGATTTTTTTTTTTTTTTTTTAGAACTCAAGTTATATTAGAGGTACTACAACTAGTACAATTTGTAGAGAAGAAAAGAGAATTCTCTTTAAGACTAGACTTCTACGGCTTTCAAATTATGATGTTCCTTGGAGAATCGTGGTGGCCTTGTAGCTTAAGACTCTTGCCATTGCACTCAACCGGGTAAAGAAACTGCAGAAAATGAATTTGGAGAGCCTCAAGGAAATACCCAAAAAACAAAGCATTTGAATGAAGGAAGGAAGAAACACAAGCAGAAGCAGGACATCATCTCCTAGAAAACGCTCTACAAAAACTTCAGTTATACATTTATCATAATATGATTAAATACATCCAACACGAAGCTCAAAGCACAAAAACCCAATTCTCGTATTGATTAAACAAGTGTCATTTTGTTGTAGATTCCAAGTTACTCTGGAGTTGTTTATTTGCTAATCACTATCTAGGAGTATGATTATGGTGAGGATTAAAAGATGCACCAAGTTTGAAGCTGATCACTCCTAACTTTTCAATTTGATCACATGACCCAGTGGCCTTAACAAAGGTCCAGTAGACATCCTAAATGTGCGTAAACCCAAGAGACCAGATGAGGAAAGAGATACAAAAGAGTGATCCAACTGAGACATGTAGAATTGGGTCTAATGAAGCCTGTTTTATATCTCTTTTCCTTAATCCTGTTTGCATATTCCTTCTTTCAAATCTACATTTTTTTCAGTATTCTGTGTTTATGTACACAGTTAAAGCCTCAAACAAGAGGATGGTTCCATTTTGCATCCTAGACAAATTCACCATTCACACAACTCGATATGATATAACTTAACCTCAAACAGAAGAAAGTAAAAAAGGACCATAGATAGAGTGGTAATAGCCAATATGGCCAAATTTTTATTTCAGGTAGATCATCACAAAGTTGTTTCCTTTGATCGAAATCCAATCAACACAACTCATCTCCAACACAAAAAAATAACGAACAGCAGAAAGACAAATTCCTCTAACCTTTTTAGGAAGATCATCATCTCAGCTTCTCTTTACCAGAGTTCCTCTTATTAGCTGCATTCATAATCTTCTCTAGATACCCTTCAATAGGAGGAGTAAGCGTAGCAATACCTCGAATCGCCGGAAACGGAGTCAAATCACGCACTAAAGAAGCCTTCTTCAAATCCTCAGGCAATGCCTCAATTGCAGCTTTCCTCAACTTCAACAAATTAGTCTCCGCTACACGTTTCGCTCTATGCTCTCTCATAAGCACTCTACTATACTCTTTAGCAAGTCTCTTCCCATCCTCCACCGTAACCTTATACTTAGGCAACTCATCTTCCGTAAAAATCCCTAACGAAATGTAATCCAATCCTGGAGTCCCAATCCTCATCGGCTCAGTGGTGGTACTAGTAGTAACTCCCATTTTATATCCACTTTTCTTCTGAATCTCAATCTCTCGTTGTCTCGCTTTACTGATCAACCCTAGCTTCTCTCGTTTCACCTCTCGTTCTATATCTTTGGGTCGTAGGTAACGAACAGGGCAAGGTGCGTTAATGCATTGGTCGTATAGCGTCTGTTTCTCATCTGAGATTCTTCCTTTTCCCTTACCCGCTTCCTCACCACCTCCTCCGCCGCCGCCTTTCTTGATTGTGAGTTTGTTGCGCTTCAGTGGTTGGCCTGTCTTCAGCTTTGCTTTTCCTTTTGGGGTTCCACTAGCGTAGCATTTCTGAAGAAAATCGTAACCCAGTAGCTCGATTCTAGGTTTTAGTCTCGCGAATCGGATCATTCTGTGATTCTGATTCTGATCTCCTCTCTGATTCTGATCTCCTCCTCAGAGTTCTCCGTTTGAAACGACGATGGTGGTTGAACTGTTAAGGTTTTAGGGTTTTCTGATACGCTGTCGTTTCGTCTCTTAAACCACACAATGTCACTTGAGTGTAAATTAAGCTGAAAGCGAGGGTAAATGAGTCATTTCAGTTACTGTCATCAAACTCTCACACTCATATTTTTGTTTAGCCTTTTTGTGCTCTGTTTCGTCCTCTGGGGTTCAAAAGCCATTAGATCGATCCTACGCTTTCCACAAACCTCAGTCTCCGTTGACTACTGAGACTCGTCGACCTCTGATCCGCTTCTTTGCCTTGTACGGATCTACTTCCGATCTGTAAGAAGCTTAAATCTCCGGTTTTTTTTTTTTCGGATCCATCCGTCGTAGATGCGTAATTGTGTTTTGGTTTTGGTGAGTGTATCTGTTTTTTTCTTCTTATGCAGTGATGATGGCTGGAAGTGGCTTACGATTTCTGGTTCTGATACTCGCCGTAGCAATTTGCGGTGCTGCTTCTGTTTTCCAGCCGATCTCAGACTCTCACCGATCTGCGGCTGTGGATGTCTTCGTACCAGTCGATGGATCCTACAAAAGGTTTGTTTCTCTATATATACTTAGTTAGCATTGTTTTGATTTAGGTGTTTTTAATGACATTTCATTGATTACTACTTGGTTGCTCGTTAAAGTTCATGAATTGTTTTGTGTGTGTACCTATCTAAAAGTTTGAGTTTTTTTTTTCTTTTATCAGCTTAGAGGAGGCTTATGAAGCATTAAAGACTTTGGAGATTCTTGGAATTGATAAAAAGTCTGATCTTAGCTCAGCGACTTGTGAGAATGTGGTTAAAGTTCTAGGATCGTCTTCTTCTACTCTAAAGGATGCATTCTATGCTTTAAGCGTTAATGGGATTCTCAAATGTAAAACTGGTGAAGCTGTTCTTTTAAAGGTATACAATTGTCTCCCTCACAGTATCACAAAAGTCGTTTACCTTAAGTGGTTAAAGTATGTTCACTTTTTTCCTCTTTTGAAGGACATTGCTTCTCAACTTCAAGCTGGTGTTAAAGGTGCAAAGTCATTGCTTGACTTCTACTATTCTGTCAGAGGCTTGGTGCTTGTTAAGGTGAATACGAATTAGACTTTTGATGGACGTCTTGAGTGGGATGGAGTACTTTTTCCAAAGAGTAATTTTAAGAGAGTTTTGTTAGTTTTTGGCTCATTACTTGGAAGTGTAAAAATTGTTTTGGGAATAGTTTTGTTTTATTCAACTCCATAGCTTTGTCTTTCTGCTTTTCCTTATTACTGGCTTCAGGTTTGACCTCGCCTTTCCGTAAATACAGGAGCAATTTCCTGGAACTGTTTTAAGTATTGGAGATGCCGAAGCCATTTTCCGTTCCATCAAGGTTTGAACATTTCTAGCTCACCTTTTATTTTGTTGTTGTTGAACTATCAGATGTTACATTGTACATTTTGAACTATCAATTTTAGACTCTGGTAGAAGTGTATATATTGTGGACATGTTACTGAAATTCAGTTACTGTACTATTCTACTTGGATTGTTATGTGAGTAAAGTTTTGCTGATGTATTGCATTTGTGTCAGACTCTTAGCCAGACTGATGGAAGATGGCGCTACAGCTCCAACAATCCCGAATCAAGCACCTTTGCTGCGGGTACGTAGTACAAATTGGATTAGCCCTTCGCACTTCACAATGCTCAAACGTTAATGTCACCCTTTTAGATTCTGCATCTCTTCCTTTCTTGCTTCAGCTTGTTCACTATTTTTGCTCCATTGTTATATCTTACATTCTTCTGAACATAAGATTTTGGTTTCCTCAGGCTTAGCCTTCGAAACGCTTGCTGGAGTGATTTCATTAGCACCTTCAGACATTGATCAATCATTGGTAAGTGAGAGCTTTGAACCACTATAATACTGATTTCCTGAGGATATATTTTGATAAGACATCACTACAATATCTTGGTTTAGTGTTGATCTACTTCTGGCTTGAACTCTTTTAGTAACTAAAATAAAGAATTGTGTTCTGATTATTATAATTTCCAAGTCCTAGCTACAGGAAATTGTGTTTTGATAATTATCAAGAATGGTGGTTTGGTAATTATGCATGTCTGCCTGACTTCTTATTGGATTATGCTGGTGGTTTCTTTGAATTCTTTTTTGCTATTATATCTGGTAATTTGGGTGATTAATCTTGGTCATGTGATGATATCTTCATTCATGTTTGTCATCTTGTAGATCCAGACATTGAAGACTGGTATCCTGAAGCTATTTGACAGCATCCAAAAATATGGTATGCAGTAAACGACTTTCTCTCTTATGTATATGGCTATTTTCATAAGAATCCTCTTCATTTGCTTCATTTTTTTGACCTGTTTGGTTTTGCGTTTATGGGGTTTGATAATTTTTTTGGCATTTTAGATGATGGGACATTTTATTTCGATGAGAAGTCTGTCGATGCAAGTCAAGGCCCGATCTCAACTACTGCATCAGTAATTAAAGGGCTTACGTCATTTGCAGCTTCAGAATCTACAGGATTGAACGTATGTAATACTCATATTTCTGTGTGTATCCTATTCTGCCGATGTGTTGATAATTCACTTTCGTGTTCTCATTCTCTCATGCAGCTTCCAGGTGATAAGATAGTTGGTCTTGCCAAATTCCTTCTTGGTGTTGGAATTCCTGGTGATGCCAAGGACTTCTTCAACCAAATAGACGCACTAGCTTGTTTGGAAGACAACAGGTATTGCTACTTTCGTACCATTTTCTGCATTTTCGTTTCAGTTGATTTCAGTAACCTTGAATTGAGTGAGTGAAAGACATAGATTTTCAAGGATAACTGTTACTTCTGTTCTTCTGTGTTAATAGTTGCTTTTGATAGAGGAAAACTGTTTCGCTTTACATCGTAAAATCGTTTTGCATGTCTTGTAGTATTCCATCCTAGATTTTTTAACAAAATAAATATTGCAGAAAAGATATCTGTTGGGGCGGATAGAAGTTTAACAGTTCGAACTCTCGTGAAATTTCATCTATTATGCTCTCGCTGAAACTTTGTCATTAATATATGGTCATTCTCTATCGTTTCAGGTTTTCTGTTCCACTCATCTTGTCTCTTCCATCTACTGTCATTTCATTGTCAAAAAAAGAGCCGTTAAAGGTACCTTATCATAAAACTTGCTTCAAGATGTGACTGGCATAGTTTGGATTTTCTTTTTCTCTTTCCGTAATCTTATTTGTTTCCCCTCTTGGATTCATATAACTCTCTTCAGAGTTCTGGGTGCTGTACTTTTAGTAGGGAAGTCTTAACTTTGAACTCTCTGGCTTTGTTTACTTGTCCCTGTTGATTAGTGGTAGTTTAGTAGGTAAAGTCATAACTTCAATTTACTGGCTATGATTATGTCTCACTGCTGATTAGTGGTAGTTTAGTAGTGAAAGTCGTAACTTTGGATTTTCTGGCTATAACTTTGGGATTAGCTGATATTTGGTTTAGAGATTGCTCAGTCTCATGGCACTGCATATTCTTAGTAAAGGTCTCTCATTTATTTGATAATGACTAGACCCATCATCCACTACGTTTTTTTTTTGGTATATTATTCTAATATTATTAATCTTTATCTAATACTAGGTTAAAGTTAGCACTGTACTCGGTTCTACGGCACCAGCTCTTAGTGTGAAGCTCGCACAAGCTATAAGTTATAGAACAAAAGATTCTTCTGTAATTAACAACCAGGTAAAATAAAGTAGCTTCTCTGACTGTTTGAGCTCGCGTTCGTAAATGTTCGGTTTTCTCTGTGTTGGGCCGGTTTACATGTTTCCATGACATTTTGGGAGTACAGGAGCTTAAGTTTGACGCTGACAGTGCAACATACTTCCTGGAGTCTTTCCCCAAAAACTTTGATGTTGGAAAGTATACATTTATATTTGAGGTATTGCCCTTGTTAGTTTTTTATTACACCCAAAGATTTCATATAGGTGTATGTTAATAACATGCTAAGCGTCGTCTTCTGCAGATTGTTTTAGATGATTCAGCAAATGAAAAAGTATACGTAACCGAAGCTCAAACAAAAGTGCCTATAGCCGCCACAGGAGTTATTAGCATTGAGAATGCTGAAATTGCTGTACTTGACAGTGACATTGGGAGCGTTGAATCTCAGAAAAAGTATGTCACCTGTATCATTGTTAAACAACTTCATTTTCGCCTACTGTGATTGCTTGCTTAACCATTTTTCTTAGGAAATTTATACCATTCATTTCTTCCAAAATAGATATTTTTCATCTTTTTTCTTGTGCTTAGCGTCATCATTTTGTTTCCTGTTTCTCTTTGCAAATTTGTAGGTTAGATTTAACTAAAGACGGAGCAGTATCATTATCCGCAAACCACCTCCAAAAGCTACGCCTGTCATTCCAGTTAACTTCTCCACTTGGCCATGTATTTAAGCCACACCAGGTTTGTTCATTCCTGAATCCGCTTTATTAATGCTTTTGCACTGTTCGCTTTCTTGACTTGCTTACTTCCATGCAGGCATTTTTCAAGCTGAAACATGAGTCACAGGTCGAGCATATCTTTCTCGTGAAAACTTCTGCAAAGAAGTCTGAATTAGTTCTAGTTAAGTTCCTTATACTACTACATTTTGAATTTCTTTTGCATAGAATACTTATCTTCTTGTTTTTTGTTCTGTCTCGACTTATCTTCAATTTTGACGCCAAATACAATATTAATGATTAATGTTATTTTTTTCAGGATTTTCTTGGATTGGTTGAGAAGCTCTACTACCTCTCTGGTAAATATGAGATCCAACTAACCATTGGAGATGCTTCGATGGTAAGTACTGTTCTTTCAGTTCCAATGCAGTTGATTTATGTTTCAGGAATTTGTACAATGTTATTATCTTCCTTTCTGTTTTTCCAGGAGAACTCTTTATTGAGTAATATTGGGCACATCGAACTAGACCTACCAGAGCGTCCAGAGAAGGCGCCTCGTCCTCCTGTACAATCTTCTGAATCTTACTCGAGATATGGACCAAAAGCTGAAATATCACACATCTTCAGAATTCCTGAAAAGCTTCCAGCAAAACAGCTGTCACTAGTTTTCTTGGGTCTTATAGTCCTCCCATTCATCGGTTTCCTGATTGGGGTTAGTCTCCCTTTGCTTGTAAATAGTATACGAAGAACATCATCACATTTGTTTCACTACTCATATAAACCTTTTATGTTTCAGCTTACACAGTTGGGAGCGAATATAAAGAGCTTCCCATCGTCGGCTGGTTCTGCAGTACCCGCTTTACTTTTCCATGGCGGAATTGCAGCTGTTCTGCTTCTCTATGTGCTGTTCTGGTGGAAGGCAAGTGTTCATAACCCCCGATTCTTGTTAAGACTATTAAGGACCACTGCATCAAAGTACTCATCACAAGTTGTTTTGTTTTGTTGCATTCTACAGTTGGATCTGTTCACGACCTTAAAGGGAGTTTCCTTGTTGGGAGTGTTTCTGTTGTTCGTTGGACACAGAACTCTCTCGCAACTCGCAGCAGCATCGAACAAGTTGAAGTCTGCTTGAAGAATTCACTATATGACGGATCTTCTTTTTTGGTTTCTGCGTTTTCAGTTTTGTAGTAGCATTGCTTATATAGATTATGGAATGGGTGATTAGACAATTCAAAAGAACTTCAGAGTTTACTTGAACTCTCTCAGTTTAGTTTTCCGTAGCCTTTTCGTTGAACCAAATCAAATGAGATCATAATTATTAGGTTATCATTAGATCAAATGAATTTCGTAATTATTAACACACTGTTACTGTTGGTTGGAAAGTTAAAAGTCAATTACTAAATTAAAGAAATTATTGTAGGCTGAGATATTGAGACTTAAAAGGAATTTCATTTTAGTCAAGACTGTTAAAAAGTAAATAAAGCTAATAATACATGATTTATTGTATATATATGTATATCTATTTTCTCTCTTTTCTGAATAAAAGAAACTAGTCAACGACAAGGAAATGTATTTGGAAATTGACCTTTTAACATGGCATCGTTACAACTTGCCCAACTTTTACAATTTTTTTTTAAAACTAAAAAAGGTCAGAAATTTGAGAAAAAAAAAGTATACAGATACGGAATTAAATGAGAAATGAGGAAAGTTAAAATTCAGAAAAAAAAGAGAGAAAAAAAAGAGAAAAGAAAAGAAAAAGCACGTAGACGTAGTTGTCATATTTTGTAAGATAATAATAATATTTGTTCGTCTGAAATTTTTTTGGAAGAAGAAGAACATATCATCTGTCTCTCTCCTGTCCTCTCTCTCTCCCTTGGTAAGAACGTCCAATCCAATCTAATCTCTATATCTTCTTTTGTTCCAAATACCGTACATGTTTCTTCTTTTATGTTTTTGATCATTCGTTATCGCTCTTCTGTATTCAATCGAGTTTGAGTTTCATTCTCTGTGTAAGTCGACTTTTTCCTGTCGGTCATGATTTCGTCGTTGAAATGGTATTTGCAGCAATGGATTAAGATTGGATTTTTTTACTTTGTTTTCTCCTTAAATTTTGAATTTTTGATTTATGGGAACATGAATCGTTGCTGATGATCTACAATGGGTATTGGAAACGATAGGTTCTTGGTATTTCTGCGGTCATGGTTTTCCCAAAATGTTTGGTTTTGATCTCTTTAAGGCTTTTTTACATTTAAATGATGAAAGGTTTGATATTTTGCTAACGTTATTGTGTATTTTCTTTGTTCTGTGTGTAGGATTCTGTTTGATGATTGCTAGCTTTTTATAAGAGCAATGAGTTATTCTGGAGCCGGACTCGGAAAGCCTGGCTCAGGTAAACCATTTTATCCTAAGGAAGATTTAGTCTTTGTGTGTTCATATATATATAGTCATATGATGTTTCTACTTCTGGTGTGGAATTCACAAATGTGTTTGTGGTGTGACTGATTTATATTCCATTTTCTTGGTTCACAGGTAAAAGGAGAATAAGGGATCTTTTAACTCAATCTGATAACCGAGTATGCGCTGATTGTGGCGCTCCAGATCCTAAGTGGGCGTAAGTTTTTGCCATTCTTTCATGTTTACTAAAAATTGTATGATTTCTCTTGCAGTTTGATTACTGTTATGTTTTGTTTTTCTGCCATAGCTTTTCTTGTTTATCTACTTGTGTCCCTTTTGGTTGTTTAATCAATGTATTTGGTGGCTTATTACAGGTCAGCTAATATAGGAGTGTTTATATGCTTAAAATGTTGTGGTGTTCACAGAAGCCTTGGCACTCATATCTCAAAGGTTATGACTCTTTGCTTCTATCTTTCTACTTTTTGTTTTATGCATTTGCCATTGGATTGCATTAAGTTGTGGATTGCTTCACCACTTGTTCTTGACAGAATCTTTTGCAAGTGTATTGATAGTTTTCATCTTTCCAGGTCTTATCCGTGACATTGGATGAATGGTCAGATGAAGAAGTCGACTCTATGATTGAAATTGGAGGAAACGCCTCTGCAAACTCAATTTACGAGGCGTTTATACCGGAAGGAAGCTCTAAACCTGGACCTGATGCTAGTCATGACCAACGTATGAGGTTCATTAGGTAGGTTGCAAAAAGTCGAGAAATAGTGTATATAATTATACCTTCATCAATATTTGGGATGGTTAAATATTCATCTTCAAATCTTTATTTCAGGTCGAAATATGAGCACCAAGAGTTTCTGAAACCAAGCTTGCGGATCACATCCGGGAAGACCTCTAGTACTAAGAGTTCAGCATATCTTTCATCAAGTCTATCTAAAAAGATTGTTGATAGCTTTCGTTCAAATTCATCATCGCAACAGCCGGTAAAGCTTCTTTATTTTCCATCCCTTTTCCCATCTTACTGTGGAGCAAACTCTTTGAACTTGGATATTGCTATGTCTTCTGATTTCATAGTGTTTAACACACTTCGTCCCCATTTTTGTAAATTTTAACAATGACAGCAACTTGAAGGCATGGTTGAGTTTATTGGATTGTTGAAGGTGACTATTAAAAAGGGTACCAATTTAGCCATCCGAGATATGATGTCAAGTGATCCTTATGTTGTGTTGACTCTAGGACAACAGGTAATTAACTGAATGCTTTACATGTTTATATGTTCTTACCATTGCTTATGTGATCATTATTGTCAACTCATTTCTCTGATCTTTATCATCATGCTACCAGAAGGCTCAATCTACTGTAGTAAAGAGCAACTTAAACCCGGTCTGGAATGAGGAACTCATGCTCTCTGTTCCTCATAACTATGGCTCAGTGAAATTGGTAAAACCTTGGTCTAAACTTTCAAAAATTTGTAAACTAAAGATTTTCCCTTACTTTCCTTTTTGTCTTTACTTTCTGACATTTGCAGCAAGTGTTTGATTATGACACATTTTCTGCTGATGACATAATGGGAGAAGCTGAGATTGATATCCAACCTCTGATTACTTCTGCAATGGCTTTTGGAGACCCTGAGATGTTTGGAGATATGCAGATTGGAAAATGGCTGAAATCGCACGACAATGCTCTTATAGAAGATAGCATCATTAACATTGCAGATGGGAAAGTGAAACAGGAGGTTCAAATCAAGCTTCAGAATGTTGAATCTGGTGACTTAGAACTAGAACTGGAATGGCTGCCTCTTGACCAATAAATAATCAACCATGTAATAGGGTCATCACTATATATATTAAACAAACTCTTATTATTGTATTAATTCATTACAACTTTTCACCCCCTTTGTTCCTTGTTTGAAATTTTGAAACTTTGATCTTCAAAACTCTTTGATATTTTGTTGTAATTTTCTTTTTACAGATTAGACTTTTTGTATGTAACTCTCAAATGGATTACATGTGTTTTGATTCAACTGAACTAAAAGTTGTCATTTGAAACCTAAGATAATACGCTTATAGGTTACTAAATCAGGTTTCATACCCAACTTCAACATTTCATCATGAGATCTCATAGCTTTCTTCATTTCCTTCACACGACACAAACCTTGAATCATAATCGTAAAACTCTTGCTGTTCACTGAATTCATCTCTTTCATGTACTCGAACACTCCAACTGCTTCTTCCACCATCTCTTTTTGTCTCATCATAAGCCGATCAAGAACCGCATTATAAGCATTCACATCCAAACTTCCTTTCATCTTTTTAATCTTTTCATGAAGTACCATGGCTTTCTCTAAGTTTCCACTTCTGCAGTAACGATCCATCAAAATCCCGCATGAAAAGGAATCAAAATAAACTTCCATTTCCAGAACCGAATCAAGAAGCTTCTCTGCGTGTTTCCATCTTCTTTCCCGACATAGAGATGCTAAAAATTCTGATAACTTGTGCGTACAAGGAACGAAACCGCGCTTTATAACATCTACAAGCAATTCCTGTTCTTCCTCTGACGTATGATCATCTCGGCAAAGAGCATTAGCTAATTCGTTATAACAACTGTCATCAAGAACTGTAATACCTTTCCGACAAATCAATCGATATACATCAACAGCTTCTTTTGTTCTCCCTTTTCTAGACAGTGCCTTTAACATACAACCGTATGTCCCATCTCGCAACCTCACTGTTTCACCATTGCAAGCTTTACGAAAAAGCATCTCAGAGGCAAACGTTTTCCCCATAACGCAAAGTCTTTCAATGATTTGATCATTCACAGCCGCATCATCTAAAGCAAGAAACTTTTTCTCCACCATCAATCCAAGAACCTTATCGATCAACTCAGCATCTCCCAATCTACAAACATCATCCAATACACAACAGTAAGAAGAGAAACTCAACTCTAGTTTCTTATCATCCATCTCATGAATCACATTAAACACCGCATCAAACTCTCCATTCCTGCTATAACATTCCACAAGATTTGTGTAAATCTTACAGCTTTCAACACCTGTTTCCATCAATTTAACAACACTCTTGGATCTCCCTTGTTCACACAAAATCTGAGCAACCAAATCCCAAGTTAACCCATCTGAGACAACCCGGTTTCGAACCATGGCACTATACAAACACAAAGCCACTCTAAACTGACCTTCTTTAACCAGAGAATCAAGAAGAGAGTTATAAGCACTTTGAGAAGGTGAAAGTCTCAATCTTCTCATAAAACCAAACACTTCCAAGCCATTTTGGTAACAACCCTTCAAGGCATAACACTCAAGAACTAAACTAAGCGAGACAGAGAGTGAAACTTCACCTTCAAACCACCGTTGCATCGATCCAACCACTAAAGACACAGAATTGGTTTCAACCAGAGGACGCAATAGCGTTTCTGCTCGTTCCAAGAGACCTGACTCGGTAGCAACCTCGATAACTCGACACTGTGACCTAACATCCGGTTCAAACCGGAGATGGGTTTTGGCAAAATCGAAGAAATCAAGAGTGGTTTTAGGGCATTTTCGAGTTTCACGGAGGATCTGGAGAAATATCGGCGGTGTAAGTGTTGACCTAGGGAGCTTTGATTTAACATACTGAAGATGAGTGATCCAGTTACGACGTTGTAAGAGAATTGAAGAGATCTCGGTGGCTACTCGGGACAGATTCAGTTGTGCTTTCCAATCTAAAGCCGAAGACGTCGATGGAGTCGTTGAGAACCGTTTGATGAATCCAACACTTTTGTGAATAAGAACCATTTAGGTGCTTCACTTTCGTTTGTACCAAATCAAAAAACTCAAGTCTTTTTTTCTTAACGAACCCCAAAATCTATTCTTTAGACTCAAATCTCAAAGGGTTTAACAAAGCCTTGGCCTTTTGTTGTTCTGTTCTGACTAACTGTGAAAAGATTAGATTCAAAATAAAACTGTGAAAAGATTAAAACTTGCCTGAATCTTCTTCTCCATGATGAGTATGACGTTGAGGGTGTGTGAGCCATAATCCTCTGCTGGTAAGTGCACAGGGACTCAGGTGTGAATAACAAAAAATTTTATTTAGAAAGAATTTTAATAATTTTAAAAGTTATGTAAAATATGTTTTTATTCAATCAATACTTTTTAAAACTCTTTAAAAATTTGGTGTTATTGGTTGTGGATTTGTAAAAAGTTATCTAAAATCTTGATAAATCTAGTGTTATTAGATTAAGAGTCTTATAAAGTCATTAAAAGTTTTATGTTATTTAATTAAAACAAAAAAATCTTGGATTGTTAATGAATTCAAATTTTGTGTTATTGGTTTATGATTTTATATCATTACCTTCATAACAAAAGTTATGAAAACTCTTTCATCAAATAGAAAGATTTTGAAAGATTTTACAAGATTAGAAAACACAAATCAGCAAGATTTAAAATAACTTCCTAAACAATCTCTTATAAAATCCTTCATTTTTACTTTCTAAATTTCTATGATTTTAAAAATCAGCAAGATTTTTAAAAACACAAAGTCATTAAAACTTATTCTAAATCCTAAACCAATACTTCCCATAAAATCCTTAAGAATGTCAAATTCAATGCCTCTCTCTCTCTCAAAACCTTTATAATGTTAAATTCAATACCTCTCTCTAACTAACAAGCATCCACTATACGCCATGGGGCCAGAAACAAATTTATAATTTAATTTTTTTCGATATTCAGAAACAAAACTTCCTTACGATATCCTTCCAGTCCCCATCCACTATATCCCATGGGGCCAGCAAGAGAAGACTTTGACTGTACCAGGTGGATTATTGGTATTCTTATTTTATATACTGTTGCTAATTGTTGTTAGGATGTTAGTGAGTATGAATGTTACTAGATTTTAACCTGCACACATATAATTTTTATTATTATATATATTTTATATTGTATTTGTTTGTTATATATTAGATGTTTTGTAATTAAAGGAATAACTAAATTTTTTAGCTGTTTGTACAGCTAAATATTTATATTGATTTTTAACCCGTAATATATTTCATGGCCATTTGTTTGTTATATTTAGTTTGTTTTGTTTAGTGTTTGAGATTCTGTTTTGAATTTTAAATATTATAACAAAAGAATAAGGGATCTAAATACATAATAAGTCATTGATAGGCTAAGATTAAGTCACATTGTTTCTAATAATTTAATTATTTTACACAATCTTAGTTAGATTAACTTGATTTTATATGTCAAATATTCTAATATTAATAGTGTTGAAAAATAATAAAATGAGGATTTAAACCGTGTTAGCACAAATTTAATAATATTTTATTAGTTCTAACATATCCTTTTTATAACTCATCTACTAAATAACCATATTATATAGTATTTTAAACTTTTTTAATTTTACATATTCGTAATATTTTAAAATTTTATTAAGTTTATATGTATTAATTATAATATTTAAATAAATGTGAATCGAAGTTCTTCTTACGTTAAGAATCAAAGCTCATAGGTATTGGAAAACAAAATGAGAATCAAATTGTTGTTTTCTTTGTTTGCAAATGATTCAGAGATATAATATCTTCAAAACATAATAGAAGTTGTGGTTAAATATATCATAGTTTATTTTTCCATATTGATTCTGCTGTCAGTTTTTTTTTTAGTTGGAGTGAATATAAAATATTTAGGAAACAAAATATGAAATAATGCTAATTTTGGAAAAAATTTTAGGGATTAAATTTGTAAATAAGTATAAATAAAATGGTAGAACACAAAATGTACTTAAAATGTATATATAGATGTTAAAAAGAAAAAAATGGGATGGCTTGTTTTAGTTAGAATGAAGAATTTCTCAAAATGCCATATTTTAAACTAGGATGTTGGCCCGTGCGTTACCGCACGGGAAAGTAACGCACGGAAAAGTAAAAACTTGAAATGATTAATATTATTAATTTTAGATTTCAAGTAAAAAACGAAACAAAACATTTGTTTGATCAAAACATTGCAACTTTATATAAACAAAGAGTAACAAAAAACATAAAGGTGTGAAATAAAAATGTGTAAAAATTAATAGATGTGATCTTTGAAACACTGAGGTACAACAAAGAGATGTAAACATAGAAGTATGAAATAAAAAAGGTGTAAAAATAAATAGATGTGATTTTTGAAACATGGAGGTACAACAAAGAGACGCAAAACTTAAGAGGTGTGATTTTTGAAAGATGGAGACACGACGAAAAGACACGATTAATAATTTGCAACTGTTGGGATCATTAATAATTTTAAACCGTTAGATGGAAAAGTGGAACTAATCTCATCCATTGGATTAAAGTTGACACAAAAAAGTGGGTTTGCTATTATATATTTAAAAAAATAAAAAAACACTTCAATAAAACAATTCTTTAGTTTTACTTATTAACTTGTAAGTTTTGAAAATACTCAGTAAACAGTTCTTCGAAACTTGTTTATGTTGTCCAGGAAAGTTTCTATATAATTAACAAAGAGGTGTAAAACATAGAGGTATGAAATAAAAAGGTGTAAAAATTAATAGATGTGATCTTTGAAACATGGAGGTACAACAAAGAGGTGTAAACATAGAGGTGTGAAATAAAAAAATGTGTAAAAATAAATAGATGTGATTTCTGAAACATGGAGGTACAACAAAGAGATGCAAAAATTAAGAGGTGTTATTTTTGAAATATGGGGGTACGACGAAAAGACACGATTAATAATTTGCAACTGTTGAGATCATTAATAATTTAAAACCGTTAGAGGGAAAAGTGGAACTAATCTCATTCGTTGGATTAAAGTTTACTTAAAAAAGTAAATTTGCTATTATATATTTAGAAAACACTTCAATAAAACAATTATTTAGTTTTATTTATTAACTTGTAAGTTTAAAAAATACTCAGAAAGCAGTTTTTCGAAACTTGTTTATGTTGTCCAAAAAAAGTTTGTATATAATAAACAAAGAGGTGTAAGACATAAATGTGTAAAATAAAAAGGTGTAAATATTAATAGATGTGATATTGAAACATGAAGGTACAACAAAGAGGTGTAAACATAGAGGTGTGAAATAAAAAGGTGTAAAAATAAATAGATGTGATTTTTAAAACATGGAGGTACAACAAAGAGATGCAAAAATTAAGAGGTGTGATTTTTGAAAGATGGGGGTACGACGAAAAGACACGATTAATAATTTGCAACTGTTGGGATCATTAATAATTTTAAACCGTTAGATGGAAAATTAGAATTAATCTCATCCGTTGGATTAAAGTTGACACAAAAAAGTGGGTTTGCTATTATATTAAAAAAAAACACTTCAATAAAACAATTATTTAGTTTTATTTATTAACTTATAAGTTTTGAAAATACTCAGAAAACAAATTTTCGAAACATGTTTATGTTGTCTAGAAAAGTTTATATATAATAAACAAAGAGGTGTAAGATATAGAGGTGTGCAATAAAAAGGTGTAAAAATCAATGGATGTGATCTTTGAAACATGGAAGTATAACCAAGAGATGTAAACATAGAAGTATGAGATAAAAAAGTGTAAAAATAAATAGATGTGATTTTTGAAACATGGAGGTACAACAAAGAGATGCAAAACTTAAGAGGTGTGATTTTTGAAAGATGGAGGCACGACGAAAAGACACAATTAATAATTTGCAACTGTTGGGATCATTAATAATTTTAAACCGCTAGATGGAAAAGTGTGTGCGGTTTTTACTAGATTGAAGTTTATATCTGGATATCCACCATATATTAGGAATTGATTTCCCACTTATGTTTATGAATCGGTACCATCATGTTCTTCAATCAACAACAGCAAAAACGAAGTCGATGTGGTGAAACATGTGATAATAATATCTCACCTTTTGATGTTTTCTTCTTTGGGTTAAACACTAATTTTAGAAATTAATAGCATTTTCGTTTTTTTGGTAGATTCCAGATCACTCTAAAAGTGACTGTTATACATTATGTTTTTAAAAAATTGTATATACAGATTAATTAGAAAGCCATCAAAGACTAAATAAGTTACCTTTAGTAGATCTTTTCTTTCTAACTTGACTTTTCATTTGGTCGTGCTTACGCTTTCTAGAATTTGATTTTGTATTGTCATAAGTATGTGTAACATCCGCGAACCAGATTTTGTGTTTTTGGAAGGAGTATCGATCGACACCCTTGTGGCATCGATCGATACCACTAATTTCTGGGTTCGACCGGTTTGATTTAATTGCCGAATTGGTTCGGTTTGGTTCAGGGAAATCCCTAATTCGTGTCTTAAAAGGGAGAAAACGACCTAGGGTCGTGTTTTGGTTGTTCAGTCGCCGTTTTTGAGAGAAAAAGAGAGGAAGGAGAGTTCTTGAGTTCCTAAGAGAGATTTGGTGAGATTGCTGACTTTTCTTGAGGATTCTGTTGCTGGGAACGAAGGAGAAGCTTCCTAAGGAGTTGCTCTACCGTTTTTCAACCTTTTTCTTCAATTAAGGTGAGTGCTTGACCATGGTTGATCTAAGCATGAGATCTCCTTTGTTTTTGTGTGATTCCTTGTTGTATGTGGTGTTTGCTTGCTTGGGTACATTGTATTTTGTGATTTCTAGTGATTTCCGAGATGGTTAGACGTGTTTGGAGTCGGATTTGCGTTGATTGGATTCGGAGTTCGTCGCTGAGATTCGCGCAGGTCGAGTCTGCAATTGTGGTATCGATCGATACCACTTTTGAGGAGCATCGATCGGCACCTTCTGGAGTAGCATCGATCGGCACCCATTTCTAGCATCGGTCGACACTGTTTCTTGCCGTGTCTTATGTTTTCCTGGTTTGATGTTTTGATTGTGTTCTTGTTGTTTGATGACTTGGGAGGTCTCATCTGCTTGTGTGTATAACCCAGTAGATGGGAGGATGGCCTCACTAAGTATTTATGATAATACTTACGCATCTCAATTGTTGTTTGTGGTGTGCAGGTAAAGGAAAAGTGTGATCGTGGGATCAAAGGCGATGAGGAGGAGGATGTTCTAGAGGCTTGATTGATTGTGATCTAGCTGTGTTAGGTTGCTAGATTAAGTCAATGGAACATTGTAGGATGTTAGTTGTTGGTTATTTCTTGATTTGGATTATGTTGCTATTGAGTATTGGTTTATTGTTATTGGAGTTCTTTGGTTTAATGGAATTGGTTTTATTTGGTTTTCCGCGGTTATTGATTGTTGTTAGGATGTTAGTGGGTATGGGACCACTAGTAAATTTAGGTATTAAAAAAAAAAAAAAAAACGGGAAGGGTTGTTTCATTTTGGTATCAGAGCCCTTACGGTTCTAGGTCTAGGGTTCATTGTGCTTTTGCTGTTGATGTTTAGGATTACATGCTGTAATTGATTGTGTGAATGGCAATTGTGTGTGGCATGAAGTCCTAGAACATCCTCTTCGAGCCTGTTTGTGATTCCACGGTAAGTTGTGATTTGGTGTAATAGGATTATTGTTTGCTTAGCCTTCTGTTCTTGGTTGATACAGATGGTTAGAGGTGAGGTTGCTGCTGGTCGTGGGCGTGGTCGTGGTCGTGGTCGGGGTCGTGGACGTGGTCGTGGTCGTGGTCGGGGACGAGGTCAGGTTCCTGTGGCCAGTGAGAGTGAGACCCAGAGCATGGCCAGTGAGGAGGTAGCGGAGTCACAGGCTGATCCTATAGTGTCTGGAGACCAGGCTGGTTTGGGTGACGGTGTTGGTCACGGTGTTGCCCGGGTGTGGGGGTTGCAGCAGGAGGTGCTCCGGGCAGGGAGGATGTCTTGATTGACTTGCTAGCTCAGGTGGCTCAGGCTTTGCAGCGACTTCCAGCAGCTGTGCCGCCAGTGGTTGGTGGGCAGGGTCCAGTGGTGCCGCCTGGTTGGTGGGCAGGATCCAGTAGTGCCGCCGGTGGTTGGTGGGCAGGATCCAGTAGTGCCGCCAGTGGTTGGTGGGCAGGATCCGTAGTGCCGCCGGTGGTTGGTGGCAGGATCCAGTAGTGCCGCCAGTGGGTGGTGGACAGGTTCCAGTGGTGCAGCCTGCAGCGGGTTTGCAGGCAGGTGTGCAGCCGGGGACCGAGGTAGTGGATGCACAGTATGTGCGGATGATGGAGCAGCTGCGGCATGTGGGAGCAGGGTATTTCTCGGGAGTACCGATCCGAGTGTAGCGGATGAGTGGAGAGAGCGGATGGAGGATATTTTCCTTTCGCTTAGGTGTCCCGACCGGTACAGGGTGGATCTGGCAGTGTTTTACTTGTCAGGAGATGCACGTGTGTGGTGGAGGTCGGTGACAGCACGGAGGGTGCAGCAGGGTATGACTTGGGGAGATTTTGTGAGTGAGTTTAACTCCAAGTATTTTCCTCAGGAGGCTCTTGATCGTATGGAGGCACGGTTCTTGGGGTTGACTCAGGGAGACCGTACAGTGAGGGAGCTGGATGCAGAGTTCAGTCGGCTTGTGGGGTATGCAGGCAGGGCATGGGAGCCAGAGGCGGCTCAGGTGCGGAGGTTTTTGCTGGCTCTGCGGGATGATTTGAGGACTCGGTGCAGAGTGAGGAGTTATGCTACGAGAGCAGAGTTGGTTGAGGTTGCAGCTGGGATAGAGGATGATTTGAGGTCACAGGTGGTTGTGGTCAGTCCTTCAGTGCAGCCACAGCAGTCTCAGCCGTCTTCTGTTCCTAGCAAGGGCGGCAAGCCTGCGCAAGGGCAGAAGCGGAAGTTTGATGTCATGCAGAGGTCGAGGCATGGGGGTGCGAGATGCTTTGGGTGTGGTAGCAGAGACCACAAGGTGACTAGCTGTCCTCAGAGGGGTGAGCAGCGGGTAGTGACAGAGCAGCGGGCGGTGACGGAGCCGCGGGCAGATACTCGAGTGTGTTACTACTGCAGAGAGACGGGGCATATCAAGCCTCGTTGTCCCAAGTTGCAGCAGAGGGCAGTAGCAGTGTTGCAGGCTGGAGCTCAGCCAGGGATGCAGCAGGTTGTGCAGCACGGTGTGCAGCCGGTGGGTTGGATCGAGCCGACGTCTCAGGTGTACTCGACTCAGGAGGCCGGTGGCACTAGTGCAGGAGCGATCACAGGTATAACTTCTAAGATTCGAACTTGGTTAATTCAATAGTTCAGATTATATTTGTTTTTGCTTGTGGTCAAGTGTTAGGTTCTCAACACATAGGGTTTGTGTAGGGACCTTGTTGGTGGGCGGGTTTAAGTCCCATGTTATGTTTGATTCTGGAGCTTCTCATAGCTTCATTACTCCGGAGTGTGCCGAGAGTGCGGGGATCAGAGGGGATCCTGGAGAGCGTTCAGGAGTTGTCAGAGTTGCGGGAGGCAAGTTCCTGAGGGTTATTGGACGAGCTGGAGGAGTTGATATTCAGATCGCAGGGGAGTCATGGCCAGCGGATTTGCTTATCAGTCCAGTGGAGTTATATGATGTCATTCTTGGTATGGATTGGTTGCATCGGTATAGGTGCATTTGGACTGCTATCGGGGTAGAGTGGAGTTTGAGCGTCCAGGAGGGAAGTTGGTTTTTCAGGGTATTAGACCGACTTCGGGAGCTCGTGATCTCAGCCGTTCAGGCTGGGAAGATGATCGAGAAGGGCCGTGAGGCTTATCTGGTTACTATATCTATGCCAGAGTCAGTGGGGAAGTCTACGGTTAGCGGTATTCCGGTTGTGGAGGACTTTGAGGATGTGTTCCAGTCATTGCAGGGATTACCACCATCTCGGTCGGATCCTTTTACTATTGAGCTGGAACCGGGGACGATGCCGTTATCCAAGGCTCCTTACAGGATGGCTCCAGCAGAGATGGCAGAGCTGAAGAAGCAGCTTGAGGATTTGTTGGGTAAGGGTTTTATCCGTCCTAGTTGTTCACCGTGGGGAGCTCCGGTGCTGTTTGTTAAGAAGAAGGATGGGAGTTTTCGGTTGTGTATTGACTATCGGGGTTTGAACCGAGTTACTGTGAAGAACAAGTACCCTCTCCCGAGGATTGATGAGTTGTTGGATCAGTTGAGGGGTGCTACTTGGTTCTCCAAGATCGATTTGGCGTCAGGATATCATCAGATTCCTATTCATGAGGCAGATGTGAGGAAGACAGCCTTCAGGACGAGGTATGGACACTACGAGTTTGTGGTGATGCCGTTTGGGTTGACAAACGCGCCAGCTGCGTTTATGAGATTGATGAACAGCGTGTTCCAGGAGTTTCTGGACGTGTCAGTCATCATTTTCATCGACGACATCCTGGTATATTCTAAGAGTCCTGAGGAGCATGCAGTACACTTGAGAGCAGTGTTGGAGAAGCTGCGGGAGCAGAAGTTGTTTGCTAAGCTGAGTAAGTGCAGTTTCTGGCAGCGTGAGATGGGGTTCTTGGGTCATATTGTTTCAGCTGAGGGAGTTTCAGTGGATCCAGAGAAGATTCAGTCCATCAGGGAGTGGCCGAGGCCGCAGAGTGCCACTGAGATTCGGAGTTTCCTGGGGTTAGCAGGTTACTACAGGAGGTTTGTTCGGGGTTTTGCGAGTATGGCTCAGCCGATGACTAAGCTTACAGGGAAGGATGTCCCATTTGTGTGGTCACCAGAGTGTGAGGCAAGTTTTGCAAGTCTCAAGCAGATGTTGACTACCACGCCGGTGTTAGCACTGCCTGAGCAGGACGAGCCTTATGTCGTGTATACAGATGCTTCTAGAGTGGGGTTGGGTTGTGTACTTATGCAGCAGGGGAAGGTTATAGCTTATGCTTCGCGGCAGTTGCGGAAGCATGAAGCTAATTATCCTACTCATGATTTGGAGATGGCAGCAGTGATCTTTGCTCTTAAGATTTGGAGATCCTATCTGTATGGTGGGAAGGTGCAGGTGTTTACAGATCACAAGAGTCTGAAGTACATTTTTACTCAGCCTGAGCTGAATTTGAGGCAGAGGCGTTGGATGGAGTTAGTAGCAGATTATGATCTGGATATAGCTTACCATCCTGGTAAAGCTAACTTGGTTGCAGATGCCTTGAGTCGGAAGAGGGTGGCTTCGGCTCAGGAGCAGGATATGGAGACATTGGTAGGTGAGATTAGTGCATTGAGTTTGTGTGCTATCTCAGAGGAACCTTTGGGTTTGGAGGCAGCTGATAGAGCGGATTTGTTGAGCAGAGTGAGGTTAGCTCAGGGAGCGATGAGGGGCTGATGAATGCCTCTAAGGCTGCGGGTGCAGAGTATCAGGTTTCTGCTAATGGTACTATCCTTGTGCATGGTCGGATTTGTGTGCCCAAGGGTGAGGATTTGAGGCAGGAGATACTGAGAGAGGCTCATTCGAGCAAGTTCTCTATTCATCCAGGGGCGACCAAGATGTACCGTGACCTCAAGCGGTATTATCATGGGTCGGGATGAAGAAGGACGTAGCGGACTGGGTGGCGAAGTGTGATACTTGCCAGCTGGTGAAGGCAGAGCATCAGGTTCCTGGTGGTTTATTGCAGAGTTTGCCTATTCCTGAGTGGAAGTGGGATTTGATCACGATGGACTTCGTGGTAGGTTTGCCTGTGTCGAGGACGTTTGATGCTATTTGGGTCATTGTGGACCGTTTGACTAAGTCTGCACATTTTCTGGCCATCAAGAAAACTGATGGAGCAGCGGTTTTGGCCAAGAAGTATGTCAGGGAGATAGTCAGATTGCATGGTGTGCCTGCTAGTATTGTGTCTGATAGAGATTCCAAGTTCACTTCGGTGTTCTGGAGGGCGTTTCAGGCAGAGATGGGCACGAAGGTGCATATGAGTACAGCCTATCATCCTCAGACGGACGGTCAGTCAGAGAGGACGATCCAGATTTTGGAGGATTTGTTGAGGATGTGTGTGCTGGATTGGGGTGGTCATTGGGCAGATCACTTGAGCTTGGTGGAGTTTGCTTACAACAACAGTTACCAGGCTAGTATTGGGATGGCTCCTTATGAGGCCTTGTATGGGAGGCCGTGTCGTACACCATTATGTTGGACTCAGGTGGGGGAGAGGAGCATATTTGGTGCAGATTTTGTTCAGGAGACCTCGGAGAAGATCCGGGTTTTGAGGCTGAACATGAAGGAAGCTCAGGATCGGCAGAAGAGTTATGCTGATAGGAGGAGAAAGGATCTTGAGTTTCAGGTTGGTGATAGAGTGTACCTCAAGATGGCCATGTTGCGGGGTCCGAACAGGTCATTGACAGAGACTAAGTTGAGTCCGAGGTACATGGGTCCGTTCAGGGTAGTTGAGCGGGTGGGGCCAGTGGCATATAGGCTGGAGTTGCCTGAGGTTATGCGTGCGTTCCACAAGGTGTTTCATGTGTCGATGCTGAGGAAGTGTCTTCACGAGGGTGATCAGTTGTTGGCTAAGATTCCTGAGGATCTTCAGCCTAACATGACTTTGGAGGCGAGACCAGTGAGGGTGCTCGAGAGGAGAGTCAAGGAACTTCGGAAGAAGAAGATTCCTTTGATGAGAGTCCTGTGGGACTGTGACGGAGTAGAGGAGCAGACTTGGGAGCCCGAGGCGAGGATGAAGGCAAGGTTTAAGAAGTGGTTTGAGAAGCAGACCGCTTGAGCTTGTCTAGCCGGGTCCGAGTTGTAGTCCGTGGCTGGAGCGGGTACGGAGTATTCCAGCCCATCTCTCTTGATATTTGGTCGCTTAGGGGTGGTTGGTTGTGCGACTAAGTATCAAGATGAGGTGGTGCTCGGGATGCGGGTTGATGACTCCAGTTGTTGTATTTTTGTTTTCTGATGTATTTTCGTTGAGTTGTAACGATTATGACATTTTGAGATTAATAAGATGAGTATTTTTCTTTTGTTTGACTGCGATTGTCATGGGAAAGAGAAATAGCTCGGGTTTCTATTTTTGGAAGTTTCCATAAATAGAAAGTTTCCACAAAAGGAAAGTTTCCAGAATTAGAAAGTTTTCTAGAAAGGAAAGTTTTGTGGAAATGTTGAGGTAGATCTAGCCGGGAGATACTCGTTGGCATCAGTATTTGTTTTGCTCTAGGCCGTGTGGGCCAACTCACGTGATACCGATAGCTCGATGGACTTTGTGGCCAGAGAGTGGGAGTGGTATGTTGCTTCGGATGACGATCCGAGAGCGCTTGAGGGTGACGACCCGAGAGGGGATATGTGAGGCTCCCTGGATACCGTAGCTGTGAGCCGAGGCTCGGCAGTGAGCCGGTATGTCTCGAGGGTTGCGACCCGAGAGCGGGGGGAGTGTGTGTGTGAGTGACTTCCTGGATGCCGTAGCTTAAGGCGGTTGGCCTGATAGCGAGCCGGCATGATTCGTTGGTTGCGACCACGGACGGGGAAGCACTGAGTTGTGAGCAAATAGTGTTATGATGCGAGTATATTGGCTAGAGGGAGACCTCGAGGGTCAGTCGGAGGTGTGCGGGCTGTTGCGACAGTGGCACGGGAACCTTGACTGATGGTGTTTAGTCCGGTCTGGGGACGTGCGGGCCGTGTTGACGGTGGCACGGGGTCCTTGGCAGATGGACGGTATTGCGGGATTCGGGGACGAATCCATATTGGTGGGGAGAATTGTAACATCCGCGAACCAGATTTTGTGTTTTGGAAGGAGTATCGATCGACACCCTTGGCATCGATCGATACCACTAATTTCTGGGTTCGACCGGTTTGATTTAATTGCCGAATTGGTTCGGTTTGGTTCAGGAAATCCTAATTCGTGTCTTAAAAGGAGAAAACGACCTAGGGTCGTGTTTTGGTTGTTCAGTCGCCGTTTTGAGAGAAAAAGAGAGGAAGGAGAGTTCTTGAGTTCCTAAGAGATTTGGTGAGATTGCTGGCTTTTCTTGAGGATTCTGTTGCTGGGAACGAAGGAGAAGCTTCCTAAGGAGTTGCTCTACCGTTTTCAACCTTTTTCTTCTGCAATTAAGGTGAGTGCTTGACCATGGTTGATCTAAGCATGAGATCTCCTTTGTTTTTGTGTGATTCCTTGTTGTATGTGGTGTTTGCTTGCTTGGGTACATTGTATTTGTGATTTCTAGTGATTTCCGAGATGGTTAGACGTGTTTGGAGTCGGATTTGCGTTGATTGGATTCGGAGTTCGTCGCTGAGATTCGCGCAGGTCGAGTGCAATTGTGGTATCGATCGATACCACTTTTGAGGAGCATCGATCGGCACCTTCTGGAGTAGCATCGATCGGCACCCATTTCTAGCATCGGTCGACACTGTTTCTTGCCGTGTCTTATGTTTTCCTGGTTTGATGTTTTGATTGTGTTCTTGTTGTTTGATGACTTGGGAGGTCTCATCTGCTTGTGTGTATAACCCAGTAGATGGGAGGATGGCCTCACTAAGTATTTATGATAATACTTACGCATCTCAATTGTTGTTTGTGGTGTGCAGGTAAAGGAAAAGTGTGATCGTGGGATCAAAGGCGATGAGGAGGAGGATGTTCTAGAGGCTTGATTGATTGTGGTCTAGCTGTGTTAGGTTGCTAGATTAAGTCTGGAACATTGTAGGATGTTAGTTGGTTATTTCTTGATTTGGATTATGTTGCTATTGAGTATTGGTTTATTGTTATTGGAATTCTTTGGTTTAATGGAATTGGTTTTATTTGGTTTTCCGCGGTTATTGATTGTTGTTAGGATGTTAGTGGGTATGGGACCACTAGTAAATTTAGGTATTAAAAAAAAAAAAAAAAACGGGAAGGGTTGTTTCAGTTTTCATCATTTGTTTGCTTGTTTCTCTTTACTTCAGTCTCCATTTTTTCTGTTTTCTCTAATTTTTTTATTTGTTTTCATCATCTGTTTACTTGTTTCTCTTTACTTCAGTCACTATTTTTCTTTTTTTCTCTAATTTTATTTCGTTCTTATTTCTTTATTTGTTTTCATCATATGTTTGTTTGTTCCTCTTTACTTCAGTCTCCATTTTTCTGCTTTCTCTAATTTTATTTCTTTCTTATTTCTTTATTTGTTTTCATCATCTATTTGGTGTTTTCTCTTTACTTCAGTCTCCATTTTTTTTTTGCTCTAATTTTATTTCTTTATTCTTTCTTTATTTGTTTTCATCATCTGTTTGCTTGTTTCTCTTTACTTCAGTGTCCATTTTTTGCTCTAATTTTCTTTCTTTATTTGTTTTCATCATCTCTTTGCTTGTTTCTCTTTACTTAAGTCTCCATTTTTTCTGTTTTATCTAATTTTATTTCTTTCTTCTTTCTTTATTGGTTTTGATCATCTGTTTGCTTGTTTCTCTTTACTTCCGTCTCCATTTTTTCTGCTTTCTCTAATTTTATTTCTTTCTTATTTCTTTATTTGTTTTCATCATCTGTTTACTTGTTTCTCTTTACTTCAGTCTCCATTTTTTTCTCTAATTTTATTTCTTTCTTCTTTCTTTATTTGTTTTCATCATCTGTTTGTTTGTTTCTCTTTACTTCAGTCACCATTTTTCTTTTTTCTCTAATTTTATTTCTTTCTTCTTTCTTTATTTGTTTTCATCATCTATTTGTGTGTTTCTCTTTACTTCAGTCTCCATTTTTTTTTCTCTAATTTTATTTTTTTCTTCTTTCTTTATTTGTTTTCATCATCTGTTTGCTTGTTTCTATTTACTTCAGTCTCTATTTTTCTATTTTCTCTAATTTTATTTCTTTCTTCTTTATTTATTTGTTTTCATCATCTGTTTGCTTGTTTCTCTTTACTTCAGTCTCCATTTTTCTGCTTTCTCTAATTTTATTTCTTTCTTATTTCTTTATTTGTTTTCATCATCTGTTTGCTTGTTTCTCTTTACTTCAGTCTCCATTTTTTTTTGCTTTATAATTTTATTTCTTTATTCTTTCTTTATTTGTTTTCATCATCTCTTTGCTTGTTTCTCTTTACTTAAGTCTCCATTTTTTCTGTTTTATCTAATTTTATTTCTTTCTTCTTTCTTTATTGGTTTTGATCATCTGTTTGCTTGTTTCTCTTTACTTCCGTCTCCATTTTTTCTGCTTTCTCTAATTTTATTTCTTTCTTATTTCTTTATTTGTTTTCATTATCTTTTTACTTGTTTCTCTTTACTTCAGTTTCCATTTTTTCTCTAATTTTATTTCTTTCTTCTTTCTTTATTTGTTTTCATCATCTGTTTGCTTGTTTCTCTTTACTTCAGTCACCATTTTTCTTTTTTCTCTAATTTTATTTCTTTCTTCTTTCTTTATTTGTTTTCATCATCTATTTGCGTGTTTCTCTTTACTTCAGTCTCCATTTTTTTTTTCCTCTAATATTTTTTTTTATTTGTTTTCATCATGTGTTTGCTTGTTCCTCTTTACTTCAGTCTCCATTTTTCTTTTTTCTCTTATTTTATTTCTTTTTTCTTTCTTTATTTATTTCCATCTTCTGTTTGATTGTTTCTCTTTACTTCAGTCTCCATTTTTCTTTTTTTCTTTAATTTAATTTCTTTCTTCTTTCTTTATTTGTTTTCATCATCTGTTTGCTTGTTTCTCTTTACTTCAATCTCCGTTTTTCTTTTTTTCTCTAATTTTATTTCTTTCTTCTCTTTATTTGTTTTCATCATTTGTTTGCTTGTTTCTCTTTACTTCAGTCTCCATTTTTCTGTTTTCTCTAATTTTATTTCTTTCTTCTTTTTTTATTTGTTTTCATCATCTATTTACTTGTTTCTCTTTACTTCAGTCTCCATTTTTTTTCTCTAATTTTATTTTTTTCTTCTTTCTTTATTTGTTTTCATCATCTGTTTGTTTGTTTCTCTTTACTTCAGTCACCATTTTTCTTTTTTTCTCTAATTTTATTTCTTTCTTATTTCTTTATTTGTTTTCATCATATGTTGGTTTGTTCCTCTTTACTTCAGTCTCCATTTTTCTGCTTTCTCTAATTTTATTTCTTTCTTATTTCTTTATTTGTTTTCATCATCTGTTTGTTGTTTTCTCTTTACTTCAGTCTCCATTTTTTTTTTTGCTCTAATTTTTTTTCTTTATTCTTTCTTTATTTGTTTTCATCATCTGTTTGCTTGTTTCTCTTTACTTCAGTCTCCATTTTTCTGCTTTCTCTAATTTTATTTCTTTCTTCTTTCTTTATTTGTTTTCATCATCTGTTTGCTTGTTTCTCTTTACTTCAGTCACCATTTTTCTTTTTTCTCTAGTTTTATTTCTTTCTTCTTTCTTTATTTGTTTTCATCATCTCTTTGCTTGTTTCTCTTTACTTCAGTCCCCATTTTTCTTTTTTCTTTAATTTTATTTCTTTTTTCTTTCATTATTTGTTTTCATCATCTGTTTGCTTGTTTCTCTTTACTTCAGTCTCCATTTTTCTGCTTTCTCTAATTTTATTTCTTTCTTTTTTCTTTATTTGTTTTCATCATCTATTTGCTTGTTTCTTTTTACTTGAGTCTCCATTTTTATTTTTTCTCTAATTTTATTTCTTTCTTCTTTCTTTATTTGTTTTCATCATCTGTTTGCTTTTTTTTTATTTTATTGAATATATTTATATACATAGAGGTGGAATTGTAGATGAATATATAATACAAACAACTATCGTTTTGTAGACAAAACAATATGATATATAAAAAGTCTAAAGTCATTAAATATTTTGACAATTCTAATAGATTATATATATTGATAATCCAATATTAAATGTACTTACTACTTATTTTTCTCCTTACAGGATGTTGGTTATTTATCTAGTTTTCTTGAAAGGTAAAAACAATTATGAGTGAAAAAATACATACAGATTTATAATCTAAAATACTTCATTAAAAATTTAAAACTTTATTTTTAAGAAAAATCCATAAACCTTTAGTTAAATCAATAAGCCTTACAAAAAATTCATTCTTATAATAATATATATTTAGTAATTTTAAAAACTACTTGTAAATGGTTGATTATTAAAAATTTGGAACAATTGAAATATTAATATAAAAATGAAAACAATGTTTTCTTAGTAACTTACACATAAATAGGACTGCACTTACATGATTAGTAAATGAATGCAGAGTTTGTCCGAGTGATCTGATCTTAAATATGAAATTTACCAAATATTTCAATGCTTCAACTAAATGGTTAGGATAATTTCTTTTAATATGTTTTAATAAATAAAGATAATTTATGAACAATTATACTTAGTTAAAGATGTGAACATTTGAATAGACACAACTGTTCAGAAAAATTACAACTGTTCCTAAGAGACACAACTTTACAGTTAACATAGATTTACAATTTTTCAAAAAGACGCAACAATATAATTTTTTTGTCAAAAAGATTAAAAAAAAATATTTTTATGAAAGTCATAATGAAAAGATGAAACGACCGGACCCATTTTTTTTTTTTTAAATAAGTACAATACATAATTAAGCATCCTATACTACTTAATTAAACCACCCAAACCACAATTCCTCAATAAACCAATAACAACCAATATGCACAGCGGAAAAATACCAACATACAGAACCAACTCATAATCAATGCAATAACATTCCTAAGCATTCTATCCATCAACCTAGCATAACTCTATCCAAGGTTCCAACATAAACAATATAACCAAGTCCAACAACACACAACCGAGACCCTAGATCATCCTCCTCCTCATCGCCATGATTCCACGCTACACAATACCTTATCAAACTGATTATAACAATGAATACAACCAGTTGAGACTCTTCTAACGTCTGAAATAGCCCAGCAATTCCCGTTAACTATTAAATCCCTCCGGTGAACAGCTAGACCTAGACGTCACGAAGCTTTCCACAAAATCTCGTGTCGATCAGGAACCATACGAGACCACGATCTCAGTTACAATCCGCGATGGTTCTAACTCGCGTCTGAGAAAACGTGTCTCACGAAACTGTCAATAACTCATTGAGTTTAAATCCAAATCTACTTCTGTAAAAAGAAGAATGACAATGAAAGACTTGGGAATAAACCTACCAAATTTCATTACTTTTGACAACGATTTGATATGTCAAAACTGTTTCTTCCCAAACCCTAACGATTCTGCTCCTTCTCCTTTAATCTCCTTCACATCACAACAGGCTCTCTCCTCTCTCTCTATCTCTTTCTTCCTCTCAACACAAGTATTGAATAACAGCCACGACCAAATAGAGAGAAGAGGTGTCCATTTCATTATAAATACATCATTTAGGGTTTCCAAAACCGGCTCTAAACCGGGTGAACTTAAACCAAACCGGGCAATTTCATGATTTCACATAAATTGATCGGTTCTTCCACTTTTTTTTAGGACACGGGCGTTACAAAAGACACAATTGTTTTTCGCATTTATTCAGCTTGCTATTATCATATGTTAAAAAAGAAAATTAAAAATTTCCCAAAAGAAGAACAAATGTATATAATCCTAAAGACGTGTACATTTGAACTAAAAGTAAAGTTAATTGTTACAAAAGAAGAACAAATTATATATGTTACTAAAGATATGAATATTTGAATAGGTGTGATTTTTGAAATCATGTTTAAAATATGATTCCAAGAGGTACAACAAAGAGATGCAAAAACTAAGAGGTACAACAAAGAGATGTTTACACGGTTTAAAATCATGTTTCAAGGAGGTACAACAAAGAGATGCAAAAACTAAGAGGTGTGATTTTTGAAATATGGGGGTGCGACGAAAAGACACGATTAATAATTTTAAACCGTTGGATTAAAACTTGAACCAATCTCATCCGTTGGATTAAAAGTTGACACAAAAAAGTGGGTTTAAAGATGGGGGTGTAATGAAAAGACATGAATAATAGGTACAACAAAGAGGTGTAAGACATAGAAGTACAACAAAGAGGTGTAACACATAGAGGTGTGAAATTAAAATGTGTAAAAATTAATGGATGTGATTTTTGAAACCAGGAAGTACAACAAAGAGATGCAAAGACTAAGAGGTGTGATTTAAAAGATGTAAAAATAAATGGATGTGATTTTGAAACCAGGAGGTACAACAAAGAGATGCAAAAACTAAGAGGTGTGATTTTTGAAAGATGAAGGTGCGATAAAAAGACACGATTAATAATTTTAAACCGTTGGATTAAAACTAGAACCAGTCTCATCCGTTGGATTAAAAGTTGACACAAAAAAGTGAGTTTGCTATTATATATACTACTAAAAACTTTTACTATTTTAGAATTTTGAAAGATTTTAGAATCAAGTTGATTTTTTTAGGATTTGGTATAATTTTACTATTTTAGAATTTTGAAAGATTTTAGTAGTTTTTAGGAGATTTGATTGTGATTTTAGAGTTTTTCTAATTTTTCTTTTTAAATGAATTGTGATTCTATTAGATTTGACTGTTAAACTTTGAGTGATTTTGAAATATTTTACAACACAATAAAAAAAACAGATTAATAGTTGGAACTATATCTTCAGTGATGTTTTTTTTTATGTGTTCAACAATAATCTGATCACTCTCCATGAGCTCAAGGAAGAGAGAACCTCAACCTGAAAAGTTATAGTACAACCGAAAACTGCCATTTAAAGTTTCAATTATTCGTTTTCGTATTTTTATGAAAGCGAAAGCACATTCATGTAGCTGTGTTGACGACATACATAATCCTGCAGTTTAAAAAGTCTTCTTTTTCAGTATTTTTTTTTTAGTTTATGTGTGGTAAGGAACATCAAAGTGTACCAGTAAATAAGTTTTAGATGACAATGAGAGCCACAGTCAGGTGTGTTTGCTTATGTCCTGTCGTTGTTATTAACAGCAGCAACTTGTTATAATTCTTATCTGATACATTCTCATTTGAATTTTTTCACCAGTTGATGGCACTTGCAGGTGACTAGTATAAGGTGTAAGAGATACTAATATTATTCCTTGGTTGCAGTGGTGTTGGAGCTTCTTGGTGTTACCTTGTTGTTACCTCAAGTTCACTCGATGCAGTGCCATGTAGGCTATGAGTCGATAACCAACCAACATCACTCCCATAACAAACACGTCGATCCACAAATTGTTCAGTCCCATTGACTTGATTGCTGGAAAATCTCCAACTCTGCACCAGACTCCCTTTGAACACACATAGTAGTCGTCATCAGTGTATTGAATACCCAAAAGCAGCTTGTAGCAGTAGTAGGCTAGTAGCTATAGCTTAGGTACTTGAGCCATACGATTAAGGGACGGATTTGCTGCACGTAACCCTCCAGCTATGAGAAACACGAGTGTAGTAACAGGTGCTGATGTTGTGGCTTGCTTGATGTTCATAAGCAGAGCACCAAAGGCTAAGCCAAGACCTTGATCGACAAGGACGGAGTAGAGAACAACCAGTGGTGATTACCGGGGGTTAGCGGGAGTAGAGTAGCAGATGCTATTGTTGTGTCTTTTTTTTTTTCTCTCAAACCTTTCAAAATTCTACCTCTATAGGTATGATTTTGATTGTCATACTTTTCAACTAAAAAACAAAAAAAAGTCTCCTAAAATCATTCAAAGTAGCAATTTTTAAAAAGGTTGTGATATATTGAATAACAAGAGATTTCAAGCAAGTTTTAAAAATCACTGATTGAATAACAAGAGATTCTGAATTATTTTAAAAGATTTTGCAGAAATCTTAAATTGAATAACATAAGAATTCATAAGATTTTTAAAAATTCTCAATTGAATAACAAAGTATTTTAAGAATACTCTAAAGTCCTTTACAATCTCAAATTGAATACCCCCTCTATATTTACTTTAATATTTTTTTGTTTAAACTTTGTTGTATCCGCTAGTCATTCAGTTTTAAATATTCTGGAAATGGCACATTTTCAACTGTTCTAATAAGGCTTGAAACCTCAAGTACGGCATGTTTCCATAAACTCTTGCAACTACAATTGTTGCGGTTAAACCCGTGAAACCATAAACTTTAATACTACACCATCTTGGGTTTTATTTTTCATTTATTTATTAAATTACAGCTGGATAAATACTGATTTTAAGTACTAAATAAAATGTGATGTGTATTAATCATTATATTGTTATTGGTTACACATTTTAATTGATATGGCACCTCTTAAAAAATCTGATATGTCATTCCAGGAAAAAATCTCCTCTTCTTTTTCTTTTTTTTAACACATAATCTCTTTCTTTTATTTCTTGTTTAGTACATTGATTAAGCAAAAGCAAAACTTAGTAAAACTTTACTTACTAATATTATTTTCATTTTCAACCAGCATTCGAAAACACAAATCTTAAATTGTCCATTATTGATGAACAATATTACTTAATTGCCATTAATAATACTAATTATATTAACAAAATCAGCAATATTTTGTAGCCTTGCTTCATTCTTCGTCGGCAGACCTTGGTATCCATAATCCGGTGGCGGTGGAGGCGGTATGTAACCATAAGGTCCATACACATGCTGACTCGGAATAGCACACGTTGGCGCCTGGTGGTAACCGTGACCAGACTGAACATGTGCCCCATTGAACCTGTACGAGAAAGTCATATGACCTTTCAGTTTCTTCGACGTAGTTTTCACCTGATACGTCACAAACCTCATGCCATGGTTGTTACTATTACCACTAGTAGACTGCGTATGTAAGCGCAAGAGATCAAGTAGCGAGACTTCAATACTACCAATATCTTTATCACCGAGGATTCGTTTGGAGAACAATCTCACGACGAGTGTCAAACGACCTTCAAGGGCTAATCTCTCGTTGACGAAAAATTTGATAGCGTGATTCCAATTGGGGTTGGATCCACCAGAGCGATCAACAGCAGTTTTTACCTTCTGTTTCTTTTGGTGTTTGTTGCCTTCAAGGGTTATGACGGCGTAAACGTTCATCTTTGTGATGTAGTTGACATGCTTAAGATCACTTGCGGAGTTGATGTTAAGCTCTAAGGTGAGATTTGCCATGGCTTCGAGCTTCCACGCAAAGACGATATTAGTTAATCAGACTTTAGTTTATAAAGAAGTTCCACTGTTTTTTTTTGTAAATTTGACTACTTCCCCTTCAGGGATACGGTTCCTATATCTATGGGTTGCAGAATTAACAACTAACGTAACAAAGGTAGAAAGACTAAATCAAAAAATGAAATAGAAAACGGAAAATAAACACGTTAAAAGGACTTGGTCAATTCTACTTCCAACTTTTTTGGGGATGTAATTATGTGAAAAGCATAAGAATGAAACATTTTTGCGTAATGGAACATATAATTAACTGATTTATTAAAAAAATAGAATATCAAATATAATTATTTTCGCTAATCTCGGATTAAGTTATATATAAATCAATCATTTTAGTAGATTAAAAAAAAAAAATCCAATTTCTAGTAGTTTGATACGCTAATGGACCAGCTATGATAGCGCTTCATAGATACAAAAATCGCATTTTCCAACATCCAAAAGATTAAAATTAATGGTCATGATTTTGTTTCATATACTGTCAGAATTTATCAGCCAAATCTGACTCGGGCAATGTAGATCAGTGTTTTTATCTGTTTACAGTGAAGATTGAATGACATTTTTACATTTTAAGCATATGATTATAATATTAACTAGGTAGAGGACCCTAAGATCATTTTATATTTTTTTTTGTATTTGTTATATAATTTATTTGAATTATTTGTTATGTCAATTTCTTGATGGTAGCTTGAATTTTGTCCTCCTGTAAAGATTTCGTATAATAAAAATATAAGTATTATAAAAAATTATAAAATATATAATGTAAACAGTAAACATATATATTGCAATTGAAAATAGATAGATGACAAAATACAAAATATCAAGATCATTTCAATTGTTTCACCCGTAGTAGCTGAATATTGTTTCCATAGTAGAATTATCTTCACCTTAATCTTCCACATATTTTGAAAGGTTTCAAGTCACAAACATTGTTGAAAGAAGCCACTCTATCTTTTAATCTCTCATGGCTTTTTTCAACAATGTTTGTGACTTGAAACCTTTCAAAAATATGTGGAAGATCAAGATGAAGATCATCCGACTGTGGAAACAATATATTTGCGTAAACTGTGATTTTGTAAACTGTGATTTTGTTTGCGTGGTGAACTGGTGGTTTTGATGGTGATTGGAAGAACGTATATATAAGGATAATAATTTCTATTAAGGTTTTATTTTTAATTTTTTCAAAACTTCACTTCCCTCCAATTTAGCAAATAAGAAAAAAATATAAAATATTTAATTAGGTATTTGATTTCGGATTTTTTTTGGGAGATATGATTACACAAATCAAATTGAATGGTTTCTGTAAATATATTAATACCTTTTATATTTGTGTTATAGTTGATTTCGGATTATGATTTGATTCTAACTTTTTGACGCAAATCAAGGATTAAGTGTGGTGTGTATATGATTCCTTTTTGGGTTAGAGTATCTCTGTTTTATATTTATCAATGTGGTAAATTCATTTTGAAACTGAAATCACTTTTTGTAGGAGCTAATCATAGTAACACGTCATATCTTGTAAACAACTATAATTATTGATAATCTTGTAAACAACTATAATCATGTTACTAGGAAATATCTCAACATTTAAAAAAAAAATTATAATAGAATAATATAAGTTATTGTTATATTTTAAAAAAAAATTATTTTGTTTGAAATAATATTTATTTTTAATTGTTCTGTAAATCTATATATGTTTTTTGAATACTAATTATTTTAGAATATTGTAGTATTTTATTTTTGATGTATATTACCGTTTTATATTGTTTGATTGTTGTATTTGCGTCATTATTTTGTGAAATATGAAGTAGTAATTTTAATATTATAATTATGAACCAATAAAATTTATTAATTTATCAGCTATATAAATTTAGTTTTATCAACCCGTCAATGTGAAAATTAAAACACAAATTTTATTTTCATAGATCGAGTCATATATCTTTGTTTTAAAAAAATCAAATCACAACACATGCAGAAAAAATCTGCATTTTATTAATCATAATTATTATAGGAAAATTCTAAACAATTTGTAAATAAAATAAAATAAAGATAATAGAAGAATCATAATTTGAAATTTTAACAAAATATACAAAATGTAGTTATTAAAAATAAATATGTTGACTACTTGGATATAAAATCTTAGTTTTTGAAATTCTGATTTTTTAATATTTTTTAAAAAATATATTTTATAATTTTCGTCCATAATTTATTAGAGAGAGAAAATATTTTTTAACTAATAATTTAAAATAAATGGCAAAAACTTATCTGTATTTTTTAAAATCTTAGCAGTTAATTTGTTTTTTAATTTTTCAAATACAAATTAGTTTTGATTTGAATAGATTTCTTTTACTTTTCTAGATTTTTTATATTTGATCTGTCAGCATTTTATTTTTTGATTAAATATATTTATTTAGTTAATTAATTAATCTTAATTAAATTTTTCTAATGGCAATTAAATGTAATTTTTTACACATTTTAAGGTTAGTTTCATATTTGTACTTCTCAATTAATATAGTAGGATATAAAGAAGTGATTATTCATCACTAAACATGACACATGTTTTAACACTTGTCATGTTTTTCTCTTTTGACTAAGTGACTCATCCTTTATTTTGTACCTATAAATATGTGATGAGAGTAAGATCTAAACAATATAAGATTTCAAAGTGAAGAGAAGTGTTAGTGTTGTTCTTCCTCACCCTCTCCCTTACCTCACGTTTTTTTTTTCTATTTTCTTTGTGCAATTACATAGTTGCATAAACATAAACATATACATACATATATATATATATATATATATATATATAATAATCTTCTATATTTGCGTTATTATCTACAACATGTTATCAGCACGATCGTCTCTCTGCTCCAACCGATCCATTCGTTTCTATACAGATTACTCTTTTGAGATAACATCTAATTTATGTCAAATTTGTTTATTTAAAATTTCTTTAAATTCCTTTAAATTCAAGAATATATATATATATGAGTTATTTACAGAGTAAAAAGACTATGTCTTCTCCTTGATCATAATGGTAGGCTCTGCCTCCTTGATCATATAGATCTACATTCTTGATCAGAAAGATAGGCTCTGCCTTCTCGATCATATGTTAAGATTTATATTATATTTGTAACATCCGTGAACCAAAATCCCGGTTTGGGGATTGCATCGGTCGATGCAGGTTGTGCATCGGTCGATGCAGGTTCAAGTTCCTGCGTTTTGACTTAAGTCAAACGCTGCGTTTTGGGTTAAGAGAAAACCCTTAGATGCGAGTTTTGGTCTCATTCGTGTTGTTTGGCCGTTTTTGAGAGAAAACAAAAGAGAGAAAGAGTTCTTGGGCGTTCTTGGTGATTCTGGGAGATTTGAGGCGTTTCTTGGTGAGATCTGTAGCTGGGATCGTTGTAGGAGCTTCCTAGAAGCGTTTTCTTCCTTGTGTTAGGTTCAGTTTCGTCTTGGCAAAGGTAAGTGCATGACCATGGCTTATCTAAGCTAGAGATCTCTCTGATTTGCTTGTTATGTGTTGCTAGGCTGGTTAGATTGTTATTGGGGACGTTTGGAAGCTTTCTTGTGGCTTTGGATCGAGTTTCGTGGTTGCAGGAACGAAGATCCGGCGAGAAGCTTCGGAGGAAAACGATGCTCGGCATTGCATCGGTCGATGCAGGTTGTGCATCGGTCGATGCAGATGCGAGGACGGCGCGTAAACTCTAGGGTTTTCGTGTTATGTCGAGCATGCGTCGGTCGATGCATATCTTGCATCGGTCGATGCAAGTTAACCTTGCATCGGTCGACGCAGATCTTGCATCGGTCGACGCAACCTCCAATCTGGCTTTGGTCGATGCATGCTGGTATCGGTCGATGCAGAGTCCTGGTTTGTTATTGTTGATTGTTGAATGTTGTTTGATGGTTAGAGATGTCTCTATTGCTTGTGTGTATAGCCCAGTAGATGGGAGGATTGCCTTACTGAGTGTTTGTAAAATACTCATGCATACCAATATGTGTTTGTGGTGCAGGTAAAGGCAAAGTATGATCGTGGAATCAAGGCAATAAAGAGGAGGATGTTCTAGGGACTCGGTTTTATGTTGTATGGCATTGCTAGGTTGCTAGAGTTGGGTCATTAGAACATTGCTAGGTTGCTGGTTCTGTGATTCCTTTGTCTTGGATATTGATTATTGTGGAATATGGTTATATTTTATTATTGGATTATGATTGAATATTGGTATTAATTTCCGCTGTTGAATGTGTTTGTGGTTAGGTGGATAGTGGGTATGGGACCACTAGTTGTAGTTTGTATTATTTATTATTTATTATTTATTAAAAAAAAAAGGTCGGTCGTTTCATTTTGGTATCGAGCCCTTACGGTTCTACGTTTGGGTTCACTAGGTTTCTGTTGTAGATGTTTGGGATTGCATGCTTTGATTGATTATGTGAGTTAGTCAATTGTGTGTGGCATGGAGTCCTAGAACATCCTCTTCGAGCCGACTGTGTGATTCCACGGTGAGTTTGTGTTTTTGTGTTTTTGTGTTATGTTAAGATTGCTTGTTAGCCTCTGTTCTTGGAAGTGCAGTGGTTAAAGGTGTTTGAGTTGTTGGTCGTGGACGGGGACGTGGTCATGGTCGGGCGGGTCCCGAGGCCAGCGAGTGTGTGGTCCAGAGTTCCACGAGGAGGTACGTCAGAAGGTTGCAAGCGTATTAGGAGGGACCAGAGAGGGTTAGCCGGTGTGAATGCCGGGGGTGCTGGGAACCCAGGTGTGGGGTTGCAGCAGGTGGAGCCCAGGGTCGAGATGATCGCTTGGCAGATCTATTGGCGTGCTGTGGGAGCGGTTACCGAGAGGGGTACCAGTGCAGGCTCCAGTTGTACCGCATGTGGCGGGGTGCAGCCGAGGGCTGCGGATGTTGAGGAGTTTCCATCTTATGTTAAGAGGATGAGCGGTTGTAGATGACCGGTATGAGATTATTCTCAAGGGGTATCGGGCCTAGAGAGGCGGATAGGTGGACATATGCAGTTGGAGCAGATATTTCTCTGCTTGGTGGTTAATCCAGTTGGATAATGTAAGTTGAGTGGACAAGTGTAACATTGCAAAGTTATACTCGGACCACAGGAGGTACTTGTGTCGAGAGATGTTTATAGTCGTTAAGGATTATTGCTCCTGAGGGGGATGGTGATTCCCCTGAATACCGATAGCTCGAGGGGCTGAGGGCTCCGAGAGTGGCAGAGGGGATGTTGTTCTCCTGAGGGGATGAGTAGTTCCCCTGATACCGAGATCTTGAGGATTGTGGTCCAAGAGTGAGACGGTATAACTCGAAGACGCTGGTCTGAGAGTGAGATCGGTATGACTCGAAGGTTGCTACCTAAGAGTGGAAGAGTTGGGAGCAAGCAATTCCTAGGACGTGAGTATAAACATAGCGTTTGAATGTAGACCTCGAGAGATTGACGGTGGTTTAATCTCGGGTTTTGGATGTGTTGACCATTGGGACAGGATTTTATGACCAGAGCGGTTATGAATATTTGGCTATGCACCAGGATTGTGAGGCCGGTGGTGCTGGATTCCCGAGAAGGGGAGTTACAGCAGGTTTGAGCCGGGAAAGGCATATTTGCCAGATACATGAGTTCACGAGAAGCCTTCATGGCAGGATAAACTAATCGTTGCGATGATGTTGGATTACGTTCATTGGAGATGGACAGGGTTACAAGATTCAAGGTTTTGGTAAGCTTGTTGGAGGGAATAAGTCAAGTGGTTTGGGTTAGCTGCCTGCAAAGCATTTGATACGGGGAATCGGAATATGCGAAGGTATGGTACTTGTTTGTTTTATTACGCTCGTATTGATGATTTTCTGTGGAGAATTGCTAAGCGGGAAGCTAATTTTTGATTAAGCTATCTTGTGGAAGTTTTCCTAAGAGGCAAGTTACTAGAGGTTCTTGGACGAACAAGAGGATTGATATTCATGTGGCAGCGAGTTGATGTCGGCATACTTAAGTATATGTTTAGTTGAGCTGAGGAAGTAACTAGAGAATTTATGGAGCAAGGGATTCATACGTTCTAGTGTATCACCGTGGAGAGCACTGGTGTTATTTGTTAAGAAGAAGGATGGGAGTTTCAGGTTGTGCATTGATTATCGGGTTTGAAGAGTCACTGTGAAGAACAAGTATCCTCTTCCTAGGATCGATGAGTTGTTGGATCAGTTGAGGGGTGCTGCTTGGTTCTCTAAGGTAGATATGGCGTCGGGTTATCATCGATACCGATATATGAGGCAGATGTGAGGAAGACTGCTTTCAGGACTAGGTATGGGCACTATAAGTTTGTGGTGATGCCTTTCGTGTTGACTAACGCGCCAGCAGCGTTTATGAGATTGATAAACAGTGTGTTTCAGGAGTTTCTGGATGTATCTGTCATCATTTTTATCGACGATATCCTGGTTTATTCTAAGAGTCCTGAGAAGCATGCAGTGCATTTGAGGGCGGTTATGGAGAAGCTGTAGGAGTAGAAGTTGTTTGCCAAGTTGAGCAAGTGTAGTTTTTGGCAGCGTGAGATGGGCTTTCTGGGTCACATTATTTCTGTAGAAGGGGTTTCTGTAGATCCAGAGAAGATTCAGGTTATTAGGGATTGGCCTAGACCGCAGAATGCCACAAAGATCAGGAGTTTTCTTGGATTGGCAGGTTACTACAGGAGATTTGTGCAGGGGTTTGCAAGCAGAGCACGTCCTATGACTAAGTTGGCAGGGAAGGATGTTCCTTTTGTCTGGTCAGAAGAGTGCAAGGAAGGCTTTGCAAGCCTGAAGGAGATGTTGACTACTGCGCCAGTGTTGGCTTTGCCTGAGCAGGGAGAACCCTATGTGGTTTATACAGATGCATCTAGAGTTGGTTTGGAGTGTGTTCTGATGCAGCATGGGAAGGTGATTGCTTATGCTTCGCGGCAGTTGTGGGTGCATGAGGGCAACTATCCTACTCATGATTTGGAGATGGGTGCTGTAATTTTTGCCCTGAAGATTTGGAAATCTTATCTTTATGGTGCAAAGGTACAGGTGTTTACATATCATAAGAGCCTGAAGTATATATTCACTCAGCCTGAGCTGAATTTGAGACAGAGGCGGTGGATGGAGCTTGTGGCGGATTATGATTTGGAGATAGCCTATCATCCTGGTAAGGCTAACACGGTTGCAGATGCTCTGAGTCGGAAGAGGGTAGCTTCGGCTCAGGAGCAGGAGATGGAGTCTCTGGTAGGGGAGATCAGTGCTTTGAGCTTATGTGTTGTTTCACAGGAACCGTTGGGTTTGGAAGCAGTAGATAGAGCAGATCTACTGAGTAGGGTGCGGTTGGCTCAGGAGAAGGATTTGGGGCTGGTGAATGCCTCTAAGGATGTGGATTCTGAGTATCAGCTCTCAGATAATGGTACTATCTTGGTGCACGGTCGGGTTTGTGTGCCCAAGGATGAGGAGTTGAGGCAGGAGATTCTGAGAGAAGCTCATGCGAGCAAGTTGTCCATTCATCCAGGAGCGACTAAGATGTACCGTGACCTCAAGAGGTACTATCATTGGGTCGGGATGAAGAAGGATGTGGCTAGTTGGGTTTCGAGGTGCGATGTGTGTCAGCTAGTGAAGGCTGAGCATCAGGTTCCTGGCGGGTTACTGAGGAGTCTACCCATTCCTGAGTGGAAGTGGGATATGATCACCATGGATTTTGTGGTAGGATTGCCAGTGTCACGGACCTTTGATGCTATATGGGTCATTGTGGACCGGTTGACTAAGTTAGCACATTTTCTGGCCATTAAGAAGACTGATGGAGCAGTGGCCTTGGCTAAGAAGTATGTGAGAGAGATAGTCAGATTGCATGGGGTGCCATCGAGCATTGTGTCTGACAGAGATTCTAAGTTCACTTCGGTGTTCTGGCAGGCATTTCAGGCAGAGATGGGCACTAAGGTGCATATGAGTACAGCTTATCATCCCTAGACAGATGGACAGTCCGAGAGGACGATCCAGACGGTAGAGGATTTGCTGAGGATGTGTGTGCTGGATTGGGGTGGCCATTGGGCAGATCACCTGAACCTGGTAGAGTTTGCTTACAACAACAGCTATCAGGCGAGTATTGGTATGGCTCCTTATGAGACTTTGTATGGGAGGCCGTGTTGTACACCGTTATGCTAGACTCAGGTGGGGGGAGAGGAGCATGTACGGGGCATATTTTGTTCAGGAGACCTCAGAGAAGATTCAGGTTCTCAAGCTGAACATGAAAGAGGCTCAGGATAGGCAGAGGAGTTATGCTGATAGGAGGAGGAGAGATCTTGAGTTTCAGGTAAGAGACAGAGTGTACCTCAAGATGGCCATGTTGCGGGGTCCGAGCAGGTCATTGACTGAGACTAAGTTGAGTCCGAGGTATATGGGTCCGTTCAGAGTGATTGAGCGGGTTGGACCAGTGGCATATAGATTGGAGTTACCTGAGGGTATGCGTGCATTCCATAAGGTTTTCCATGTATCTATGTTGCGGAAGTGTCTCCGTGAGGGTGAGTAGGTGTTGGCTAAGATTCCTGAGGATCTTCAGCCTAACATGACTTTGGAGGCGAGACCAGTGAGGGTTCTCGAGAGGAGGATAAGGAACTTCGGAAGGAGAAGATTCCTTTGATGAGAGTCCTTTGGGACTGTGATGGTGTGGAGGAGCAGACTTGGGAGCCTGAGGCGAGGATGAAGGCAAGGTTTAAGAAGTGGTACGAGAAGCAACCGCGACTTGAACTTGCCTAGTCTGGTTCCGTCTGTAATCCGTGGCTGGAGCGGGAATGGAGTATTCCAGCCCATCTCTCTTGTTACTCGGTCGCTTGGGGTGGTTGGTTGTGCGACTCAGTAACAAGATGAGGTGGTGCTCGGGGTACAAAGTTTCCGTGAGGCGGGATTTGGGAAAGGTTTCCCGAATTAGAAGTTTCCTGAAGTGGAAAGTTTTCAGAAATGGAAAGTGCTATTTATGGAACGTTTTCGGGAGAGAGAATTTGTCCATTGTAGCGGTGGGAAGCCTTGGAGGGCGCTTTTGTGGCCTATGTGGCGGACTTTCGAGTTAGTGTGTGTGGCGGTCTTTTGGACAATGTGTGGTCTTTGTAACGGGCTTTTTAGCCAGAGTGTCTTTGTGACGGTCCTCTTTAGGACATTTGTGTGGCCTTGGTGGCGGTCATTTTTAGGACATTAGTTTGGCCTTTGTGGCGGGCTGTTTAGCCAGAGTGTCTTTGTGACGGTCCTTCGGGACAGATGGCCTTTGTGGCGGCCTGTTTAGCCAGAGTGTCTTTGTGACGGTCCTTCGGGACAGATGGCCTTTGTGGCGGGCTGTTTAGCCAGAGTGTCTTTGTGACGGTCCTTCGGAACAGATGGCCTTTGTGGCGGGCTGTTTAGCCAGAGTGTATGTGACGGTCCTTCGGGACAGATGGCCTTTGTGGCGGGCTGTTTAGCCAGAGTGTCTTTGTGACGGTCCTTTGGGACAGATGGCCTTTGTGGCGGGCTGTTTAGCCAGAGTGTCTTTGTGACGGTCCTTCGGGACATATGGCCTTTGTGGCGGGCTGTTTAGCCAGAGTGTCTTTGTGACGGTCCTCTTTAGGACATTTGTTTGGCCTTGGTGGCGGTCCTCTTTAGGACATTTTGTTTGGCCTTGGTGGCGGTCCTCTTTAGGACATTTTGTTTGGCCTTTGTGGCGGCCCTTGTGGCATGTATATGATCCTTGTGTGGTCATGAGGTATTCCAGTGAGGGGATATGTGGTTGGTAGGACATTGAGATGTTTTACGCGAGCCACGGGAAGGAAACCTGGATAGGGATAGGACTCAGACGTGTTCAGAATCGTTTGCTCGCGACTCTTGGGGGACTTAGGTTCTCCTAGTACTGCCATATTCAGAGACTTTGTGGCTCGGGAGTATGGTTGGTATATCGACTTCGGATGACGATCCGAGGGCGCGCTGTAGGGTGGCAACCCGAGAGACGAGTTGGATTTTCCTTATATATTATGGCATGCGGGTCTAGGCCCGATGAGGAGCCAACATTATGGCATGCAGACTTAGGTCTGATGAGGAGCCAATAGAAACTCAAGGTTTAGGCCTATGAGTAAAGGAAAGTCCAAAAGTCGAGAGCAAATGACGACTGGAGCGTAAGTCTATCGCCTAGAGGTGACCTTCTGTAGATCGGTCGGAGGAGTGCGGGCCGTGGAGACGGTTGCACAGGAATCCTTGACTGATGGTTGTTCGAGATTCGAGGACGAATCTAGATTGGTGGGGGAAAATTGTAACATCCGTGAACCAAAATCCCGGTTTGGGGATTGCATCGGTCGATGCAGGTTGTGCATCGGTCGATGCAGGTTGTGCATCGGTCGATGCAGGTTCAAGTTCCTGCGTTTTGACTTAAGTCAAACGCTGCGTTTTGGGTTAAGGAAAAACTCTTAGATGCGAGTTTTGGTCTCATTCGTGTTGTTTGGCCGTTTTTGAGAGAAAACGAAAGAGAGAAAGAGTTCTTGGGCGTTCTTGGTGATTCTGGGAGATTTGAGGCGTTTCTTGGTGAGATCTGTAGCTGGGATCGTTGTAGGAGCTTCCTAGAAGCGTTTTCTTCCTTGTGTTAGGTTCAGTTTCGTCTTGGCAAAGGTAAGTGCATAACCATGGCTTATCTAAGCTAGAGATCTCTCTGATTTGCTTGTTATGTGTTGCTAGGCTGGTTAGATTGTTATTGGGGACGTTTGGAAGCTTTCTTGTGGCTTGGGATCGAGTTTCGTGGTTGCAGGAACGAAGATCCGGCGAGAAGCTTCGGAGAAAAACGATGCTCAGCATTGCATCGGTCGATGCAGGTTGTGCATCGGTCGATGCAGATGCGAGGACGGCGCGTAAACTCTAGGGTTTTCGTGTTATGTCGAGCATGCGTCGGTCGATGTATATCTTGCATCGGTCGATGCAAGTTAACCTTGCATCGGTCGACGCAGATCTTGCGTCGGTCGACGCAACCTCCTATCTGGCTTCGGTCGATGCATGCTGGTATCGGTCGATGCAGAGTCCTGGTTTGTTATTGTTGATTGTTGAATGTTGTTTGATGGTTAGAGATGTCTCTATTGCTTGTGTGTATAGCCCAGTAGATGGGAGGATTGCCTTACTGAGTGTTTGTAAAATACCCATGCATTGCAATATGTGTTTGTGGTGCAGGTAAAGGCAAAGTATGATCGTGGAATCAAGGCAATGAAGAGGAGGATGTTCTAGGGACTCGGTTTTATGTTGTATGGCATTGCTAGGTTGCTAGAGTTGGGTCATTAGAACATTGCTAGGTTGCTGGTTCTGTGATTCCTGTTGTCTTGGATATTGATTATGTTGGAATATGGTTATATTTTATTATTGGATTATGATTGAATATTGGTATTAATTTCCGCTGTTGAATGTGTTTGTGGTTAGGTGGATAGTGGGTATGGGACCACTAGTTGTAGTTTGTATTATTTATTATTTATTATTTATTAAAAAAAAAAAGGTCGGTCGTTTCAATATTTTGGAAGGCTCTGCCTCCTCAAAATGGACTTATTATTCATGTAGATAATTATGTCAAATCTTGCCAGACTCGAAATCCTTGATGTATCTGGAAAAAATTATATGACATGGACATCGGCTGCACGAATGCATCTGAGATCGGATGGGCTTTTAAGCACCATCGATCCGTCGGAAACGACATCAGATGAGGATAAGGCCTAGGCCATGGTGTTTTTACGCCACCACCTCCACGATAATCTGAAAAATGAGTACATCACGAAAGAAGATCCTGTAGATCTTTGGCAATCACTCAAAGATAGGTTTGATCACCAAAAATATGTGATCTTACCAAAGGCTAGACATGAGTGGTTAAATCTCCGGTTCTTGGATTACAAAAGTGTTGGTGAATTTAATTCCGCTATGTTCAGAATCACCTCTAGGATGGCTTTGTGTGGCGAAGAAGTGAGCGATTATGATATGATCGAAAAAACGCTCTCAACTTTTCATCGTGGAAATGTAATCCTGCAAGAACAATACCAAACCAAAGGATACACTCGATATTCTGAGTTAATGCATGTTCTTCTGGTTGCTGAACAAAATAATCAACTCGTGATGTTGAATCATCAAACTCGTCCATCTGGATCAGCTCCACTTCCAGAAGTGAATGTTGCTTCATCAAGTTATAATAATTAGCAAGAACAAGGACGCGGACGCGGTCGAGGCCGTGGCCGTGGTCGTGGGCGTGGAGGAGGTCGTGGCCGAGGTAGAGGAAGAGGTCACTATTCTAATAGCTTCAACGCTGGAAAATCCAACAACGATCTTCATGTAAATGATGCCAGCCGCGTTATAAAGAAAAAGATGAGAGTATTTGTTACAGATGCGGCATGAAAGGTCATTGGTACCAAACTTGTCGTATACCAAAGCATTTGGCGATCTATATCAAGCGTCTCAAAAGGAAAAGAAAGAGACGTTGAGACCAATCTCATCTCAAATGAAGATGGACCTTCCTACCATGGTCTCAATGATGAAACTCATCTGGATATTGCAGATTTCCTCGTCAATCAAGAGAGCGGAAAACCATGCGATTAAAATCTTTATGTAAAATATGCTTGTAAAACTTTTGGTGTTTAAAGTCTTTTTGTAATATATTTTAAATCTCCTAAGACTTTGTTATATATTAATGCATATTTTATGAATATTTTATCTCCAGAAAATGTCAACTTTTGAGATTGAGGATGAAGAAATGTGTCTAGCAGATAGTGCTACTATGCACTCAATATTTAGAGATAAAAAATATTTCTCCTCTCTTAGAATGAATGACTCCGCTAAAGGCGTAAGAACTATATCTGGAAATGCAAAGATTATAATGGGCTTTGGCGAAATCAATTTTTCAATGCCAAGGGGAACAAAATTTGAAATAAAAGATGCATTATATTCCCCTAAGTCTCAACGAAACTTGATAAGTTTCAGAGATATCCGAAGAATGGATATCATATGGAGACTATGAATAAGAATGGCATTAAATATCTTTGCATCAAATCCGAGGAAAAACATATATTGGAAGAGTTACCAATGTTATCCTCTGGATTATATTTCACAAAAATAAATGTATTCGCATCGTATGTTACAGTAAACTCAAAGTTTACTAATACGTTTAAGATTTGGCATGAGAGACTTGGACATCCGGGTTCAATCATGATGCAAAAAATTGTGCAAAATTCTTATGGCCACCCGTTAAAAAACCAGAAAATTTATTGTTCTGGTGAGTTTTCATGTGTTGCATGTTCTCAAGGAAAACTCATAACTAGACCATCGCCAACCAAAGTCGGGAATGAATTGCCAATATTCTTAGAGAGAATACATGGTGATATATGTGGACCTATTCACCCTTCATGCGGGCCATTTTGTTATTTTATGGTAATGATTAACGCATCTAGTAGATAGTCATATGTGTGTCTTTTGACAACACGAAATACGGCTTTCACAAAATTCATTTTCCAAATAATCAGGTTAAAAGCACAATTCCCTGATTATGCCATAAAGAAAGTAAGGCTTGATAACGCTGGTGAATTCACTTCACAAGCTTTTAATGAATATTGTATGTCAAAGGGAATTGATGTTGAACATCCGGTCCCTCATGTTCATACACAAAGTGGCATGGCTGAATCTTTGATTAAACGGTTACAACTCATTGCTAGACCGTTGATATTAAGAACAAAACTCCCAATTTCTATATGGGGTCATGCTATATTGCATGCTGCAGCGTTGGTCCAAATACGACCAAGTGCATACAATACATATTCCCCTTTACAATTAACGTCTGGTCAAGAACCAAACATTTCTCATCTCTGTGTTTTTGGATGTGTGGTTTATGTTCCTATAGCCCCACCACAAAGAACAAAAATGGGGCCACAAAGGAGATTGGGAATATACGTCGGTTATGCATCACCGAGTATCATAAATTATCTTGAACCACAAACTGGTGATATGTTTACAACACGTTTTGTTGATTGCCATTTTAATGAAGATGAATTTCCAGCGTTAGGGGGAGGAATTAAACAGGTACCAAAAGAGATTACATGGAATACACCATCTTTGTTACATCTTGATCCCCTACGAATCAACATGAGCTGGAAGTTCAGAAAATTGTACATTTACAAAATTTGGCGAATCAATTACCAGATGCATTCACAGATACAAAAAGGGTGACAAAATCACATATTTCCGCTGCAAATGCACCATCAAGAGTTGAAATTCCTAGAGAGGAAATCGATGGGAAAAAGGTTAATGAGCCTAAAGTTCAATTGAAACGGGGGAGGCCTATAGGTTCTAAAGATAAAAATCCCGAAAGAAAAAGAAAATGGGAGACGGAAATGAAAAGGTTCAAGAGGAACCAAGTAAAGAGAAAAGTCATCAGGAAGACGATACAGAAAATTATGAGATCTCTATTAACTATGCCCAAGATGAAAAATTATGGGCTAGAAATGAAATCGATGATGATAATGGAATATTTTCTTTTTCTGTATCTAAAGAGATTGATTATGAAAATGATGATCCTGATCCAAGGTCTGTGTCAGAGTGCCAACAAAGGCCTGACTGGGAGAAATGGAAAAGTGCAATGCAAACTGAATTGTTCTCCCTTAATAAAAGAAATGTCTTCGGACCTATTGTCACTGCATCTAATGATATAAAACCTGTTGGGTGCAAGTGGGTTTTCGTGAGAAAGAGAAATGAGAAAGATGAGATAACACGATGATATATCATGGTTTTTAGGTGTTTTTAGCCATGATATAAGTCTTAATTATAGAATCTTTTTGGTATTTTTAGAATTTTTGAGTCTTTATAGGATTTAACATGGATGAGACCATATTGGAGCTAAATATGAAGATTTGGAGCTTAATCAAGCATTGAAGCTGAGCTATGAAGTTGAGAGACGAAATTTAGAGAGTGCATCGATCGACACACTGATAGCATCGGTCGATGCATAGCCAATGAAGAAATCGAAAGTTTTCCCACAAGTTTTGAAGATTTACAAATCTGCCTCAAAATCTTCCATATTTGCATCATTGGTCCCTGGCCGTGTTTATAAATATAAATAGGATTTTTATGGTCATTGTTTAGACCTAAGCTTTATTTTTTACTGCAACTTTTGAGAGCAAAACCCTTAGAGATTTTTAGAGAGCTTTTTCAGAGAAGATTCAGAACTCATTTTCTTCTCCCTTTAATCTCTTAATGCTATCTATTTTATTCATGATTCGTGTTCTTACAATTATGTCTGAGTAGATCTGCTAGTTAGGTTTAGGGTTTCTCATTAGGGATTTCATGGATTATTAGATCTGTTATTATTTAGGATTCATTATCTTTCTTGTTCTTCACCATAGGTTGTTTTTAATGCTAGATCTTTGATTAGTCATCTGGATTTAGATCTTAGGATTATTAATTGATATGAGAATATAATTGATTTTCTTGATAAAACCTTTGGTGAGCAAAATTACTTTTTACAAAGAGATTTGAATTAGTGATTTTGTAAACTTATCTAAACCTGATTTTAATGCTGGTTTTTAACTTGAATTTTGCAAAGAGATTTGGATTTTCTGGTTTTAAAACTTTGATAATATTTACAGTGAGAGCTGATTTATTTTACAATTGTGTTTAGAGTTCAAGAACGGTGCTTAATTATTGAATCCTGCTTGTTTAATTAATTGATCTAATTTTCCATGATTTCCTGAGAATTTCCCTAGGCCTAGCGTTTATTCCATCTGAATTTACATCTCTTTTATTTTCTGTTTGATCTTGCAATTTAATTTAAATATTTCTGTTTAGCATAATCAAAAGATTATTAAATCTATTGTGTGAATCTAGAGTTCTTGTGGATTTGATCCCTAAGTACTACAATTGATCTCTTAATTTGAGAGAGTAGCTCAGGGTTAAATTTGAGCATATCAAATTTTGGCGCTGTTGCCGGGACTCTTTTGATTCACCATTAGATTAAAATTTTTGATTTTGTCTAAATTTTTCTTTTTCTATTTTACTCACACGTTTTAGTTTCTTTTCTCTTGTGTGTTTCAGGTACATGTCTAAGCCTAGCACCAGGAAAAATCCTACTGGTCCGGTTGTTAAGCTTACAAACCAAGAGTTAGGACAACTAGAGCGTGACAACACAAAAGCAGCCAAATCAGCGAAGATGGCAAATATAATCATATTGACACATGATGAGGCTGGGGTTTTGAAGGATCAAGAGGGTAATGTGTGCAACGAACGTGGCCAAAAAATTGATGCTGAAGGCCAAGTTATTCAAGAAGAACTCGTTGTGGCCGATGGGAATACAGATGGCATCGATTGACGCAACGATGGCATCGATTGACGCAATGCTGGTGTCGATCGATGCAATGCCAGAGCCGATGCGGAGAATGTTCAGAGGCGACCGGATAACAGTGGAGAGCTTGTCAAGACTCTTGCGGACTTCAACAGGCCAGACTTATTCTATGAGAACCGTTCCGTGATTGTCCCTCCTCCATTCCCAAGGAATGATTTTGAGCTGAAGCCTGCCTACTTCGCTCTTATTGGACAAAGGCCATTCCAGAACTTGCCACATGAGAAGCCTCTAGACCATATTGAGCACTTTGAGGACATAGTCACAAGCATCAAGGCTAATGGAGTCACAGAAGACTATCTCTACTGCAAGCTTTTCCCATACTCTCTTGCTGGGGAAGCCTCTCATTGGCTAAGATAACTCAAACCAGGATCTCTGACAACCTGGCATGACATCAAGGTGGTATTCTTGAACTACTTCTATGATGATGCAATGTCTGATGAGCTGAGGATTAAGCTTTCCACCTTTAGACAAGGACCAACTGAATCTTACAAAGCTACTTGGGTAAGATTTAAGGCATACCAGAGGGATTGTCCACATCATGGGTTCTCAGAGGTGCAGTTGATCAGTATCTTCTTCAGCGGGATTGACTGGAGGTATCAGATGGCTTTGGATGATGCTAGTGATGGGAACTTCAAGACAAGGTACCCAGATGACGCTGAGAAGTTGATAGAAAGGCTAGCATCAAAAAACATTACCAAGAATGAGGACCTAGAGCGGAAAAGAGCACATGAAGGCCATGATTCAAATTAGTTTGCTGCAGTGAATGCTAAGTTGGATAAAGTTCATAACCTTCTTGTTGGAAAGAAGTCAGTCCATTTTGCTGAAGATGTTGAGTTTTTTGAGCCAAAGCCAGAGACTACAGAAGAAAATGTCAACTATGTGTATGGAGCTGGGTATCAAAGTCAGAGATTTGTTCAGAAGAATTCCTTCACAGGAAATTCAAACAACAACTTCACTAAGAACTATGGTTCTTCTTCTTACTAACCCCTCCCTCCACCCAATTCAGAGAGCAAGATGGAATCAATGCTTGGACAAATTTTGGAAGGTCAACAAAAGTTAACAGTGGACTTCAATGGGAAGATTGATTCTGTATACACTGAGCTGACTGGGAAGTTTGATGCATTGAATACTCATGTCAAGAAGCTGGGGAGTGATTCAGACTACTGGGTCTGTTAAAAGACAAGAGGAACTTCTTTCTAGAAGAACTGAGAACCCCAAGCATGCTTGTAACGCGATTTTGGTGAAGGAAGGAGACGAAGATATGTCACTGGATCCAGCGTCGACCGATGCAGCTGCTAAGCATCGATCGATGCAACCCTCAGTGGTCGTAGAAGGGCTGAATTTGCGAGACAGCATCGACCGATGCAACTCTAGCATCGACCGATGCAACGTCGAGACCGAGAAGAGGGTTATGAAAGCTCCGATTCCAGTTGCTGAGAGAGCGTACAAGCCTAAGGTTCCTTTTCCTAAGCCTAGGAGATCTAAACAAGAGACTGAAGAAGCTAGATGCAAGGCTATGATGGACAAGGTGATGATAGAGATGCCTTTGATTGATGCTGTCAAGTTTTCTCCTGGGATTAAGCGGTATGTCAAGAGAATGGTCACCAATGGTTTGAGTCCTGAGGAAGGAGCACTGCTTACAAAGGATGTCAGCTCAATTTTGTTGAAGCAGCCTCCACAGAGGAAGAAGGATAAGAAGCAGGAGGTGGTTGTCTCTAAGGAAGTAAGTGCAGTGATTCAGAGTAGGATTGCAGAGAAGTTACCAGATCCTGGAAGTTTTGTGTTAGATTTCTCTATCTCCACAGGAAGGTTTTCTCACTCACTTTGTGATCTTGGTTCTAGTATTAACTTGATGCCACATTCTGTTGCTGTGAGACTTGGAATGACAGATTTCAAGCTAACTAAGATTTCTCTTATCTTAGCTGATCGGTCCAGAAGGATTCATGAAGGTGTCTTAGAAGATTTTCCAATCAAGATTGGAGATTGCATCATTCCCACTAACTTTGTGGTACTGGAATACGACAAAGAGCCTAGTGATCCTCTCATCTTAGGACGCTCATTCTTGGCTACAGCTGGTGCTATCATTGATGTGAAGAAGGGACACATAGCCTTGAATGTGGATGATTTGGTTATGAACTTTGAGATGGACAAGCTGAGAAGAGCTCCCACTATTGATGGTCAGATATTTTCTGTGGAGATTGCTTCTGATGATGATCTGATCATAGAGCTTCATGAAGACATTACTGCTGGGTATGTCAAAGAGTTGGAGACTGTTGAGAAAGTGAGTAAGCAAGCTGTTGAGCTTGAAGATTGGAGTGGAGATCATCTAATCAGTACTAGAGATCATAATGAGGTTCTGATGCATGACAAGTCGTTGGTAGATTATGTTTTTGTAATGGAAACACGGATTTCAGAGGAAAGCTGCAGAATCGTTGAAGAAACACGAGTTGCAAACCGAGCATCGATCGATGCAGCTGTTGCATCGATCGACACTCCTTCCAGAGACGGCTCGAACTTGTCCAAAACCGAAGATTCTCGAGTTGATTCCTTAGCTGCAAGTACTAGACCAGTTATAAAGCTAAAGTCTCATCATTCCACAGCCAAGAACCAATAATTAAGGCCAAGGTATGCACCTCCTTCTCCCAAACCTTCTCCTATCATCAATAAGAATTTGAAAGGTCCAAAAACTGTTGTGCAGTTAACCAAGCCACGAGATTATCGTAGAGCGCTTGTTTCTTATGTTGATGATTTTGCAGGACATAAAAGAAAGCCACCCATACCTAAGTCCCACCATGGTCATGTTCCTCACATCCTTGGCAGACCTTATGCACATACTGCCTACACACCACCTTGGAGGAAGAGGACATCCTCTCAGAAGCATTCACTACCATGTTCTGATCCACCGGATACCTAAGATCCTACACAGTCAAGTTAATGACTGAAGGCAACCCACTAGTAGGTTTTTCTTTTTCATTTTTCTTTTGATTTTCATTTATTTTTATATTATTCGCCAATCTCTTGCTTGATAGCACTGGAGACAGTGTTGTTTAAGCCTGCGGGAGGCAGTTACTAACTACGTTTTTGTTTTTGAAAAAAAAAATGAAAAAAATGGTTTTATTGAGTCAAATTTTTTGTTGGAAACTATGATTTTTTTTTCTTTTTAGTGTAATGTCTTGGTTGATTAATGCTGCAGATTGAATCCACAAATCCGACTAATGAAAAATCCAATGGCTGACCAGTGAACCAGAGACATCTGAATTTTCAACAGAATTCATAAAAGCTTGAGGTAATTTCTGTTCTTTTTTTTTACCTCATCAAGGAGATTGATTTTCATAGAGCTTGACTCCTTGTTCATACCTGACAAGTAAGACTTCAGAAAAAATTGTTACTCCTCTCCCTTATTTAAGTTTACAATCTTTTTCCTAAGAGCTTTGTTAAAAAAAAAAGAGAATAAAAGATGAGATGATTTTGATCAGTTTAGAGGGTTAGGTAAATTACCTATGATCCTATTATTCTAATCTTGAGTCAAATGATCACACAAATCTTGGAAGCGGGGGGTACGTAGGTAAATTACTGATGACCCCATTATTCGCTTACACCTTTGAAGAAAAAAAATAATAAAAAAGGCAAAGCTCTAAGGAAGATTAAATATAATAAGTCTGGAGGAGAGAAAGAGTACCACATGTGGTAAAAGATATGTCTTGCTTGTTATGGTATTGTACGGGAATGAGTCTAGAAGGTTCTTGATATTGATCAAATTGATGAGACCCACCGATGAAGGCTTAATGGAGGAAGTAGAGGAATTTGGTTTGAATTTTGGATGCTATGAAAGTCAACGGAGAAGTACATGGTGGTTCGATTTGGATTTATCAGCTAAGCATGTGGATAAATGTTTGGATGATCATGGCATTACTTTAAAAAGAAAATGTGTTCCTGCGTTTTCAAACCTCTTTCACAGATGAAGTTTTTGATTTGCTTGAGGCCAAGCAAATGCTAAGTCTGGGGAGTTGATATATCATGGTTTTAGGTGTTTTTAGCCATGATATAAGTCTTTAGCCATGATATCATAGAATCTTTTTAGTATTTTTAGAGTCATTGGAGTCTTTATAGGATTTAACATGGATGGGAGCATATTGGAGCTAAATATGAAGATTTGGAGCTTAATCAAGCATTGAAGCTGAGCTACGAAGTTGGGAGACGAAATTTAAAGAGTGCATCGATCGACACACTGATAGCATCGGTCGATGCATAGCCAATGAAGAAATCGGAAGTTTTCCCACAAGTTTTGAAGATTAACAAATCTGCCTCAAAGTCTTCCATATTTGCATCATTGGTCTCTAGCCGTGTTTAGGAATATAAATAGGATTTTATGGTCATAGTTTAGACCTAAGCTTTATTTTTCCCTGCAACTTTTGAGAGCAAAACCCTTAGAGATTTTTAGAGAGCTTTTTCAGGGAAGATTCAGAACTCCTTTTCTTCTCCCTTTAATCTCTTAATGCTATCTATTTTATTCATGATTTGTGTTCTTACAATTATGTCTGAGTAAATCTGCTAGTTAGGTTTAGGGTTTCTCATTAGGGATTTCATTGATTATTAGATCTGTTATTATTTAGGATTCATTATCTTTCTTGTTCTTCACCATAGGTTGTTTTTAATGCTAGATCTTTGCTTAGTCATCTGGATTTAGATCTTAGGATTATTAATTGATATGAGAATATAATTGATTTTCCTGATAAAACCTTTGGTGAGCATAATTACTTTTTACAAAGAGATTTGAATTATTGATTTTGTGAACTTATCTAAACCTGATTTTATTGCTGGTTTTTAACTTGAATTTTGCAAAAAAGAGATTTGGATTTTCTGGTTTTAAAACTTAGATAATATTTGCAGTGTGAACTGATTTATTTTACAATTGTATTTAGAGTTCAAGAACGGTGCTTAATTATTGAATCCTGCTTGTTTAATTAATTGATCTGATTTTCCATGATTTCCTGAGAATTTCCCTAGGCCTAGCGTTTATTCCATCTGAATTTACATCTCTTTTATTTTCTGTTTAATCTTGCAATTTAATTTAACTATTTTTGTTTAGCATAATCAAAAGATTATTAAATCTATTGTGTGAATCTAGAGTTCTTGTGGATTCGATCCGTAAGTACTACAATTGATCTCTTAATTTGAGAGAGTAGCTCAGGGTTCAATTTGAGCATATCACACGATATAAAGCCCGACTTGTTGCACAAGGTTTTTCTCAAAGGTCGGGAGTTGATTATGAGGAAACATATTCTCCGGTCATGGATGCAATTACATTCAGGTACTTAATGAGTCTAACAGCTTTTAATAATTTATAAATGTACCTTATGGATGTAGTGACAGTGTATTTATATGGATCATTGGATAATGAAATACACATGTAAATTCCAGAAGGATTTAAGGTTCCTGAGACTTTAAAAAAAAAAAGCCTACTTATGCGGTAAAATTACAGCGATCACTTTACGGATTATAACAATCCGGACGCATGTGGTATAATCGCTTAAGCGATCACTTATTGAAGAAAGGGTATGTAAATAATGAAATATGCCCTTGCGTCTTTATAGAGAAATCCTCATCGGGATTTGTGATCATTGCTGTATATGTTGATGATTTCAATATAATTGGAACTCAAAAGGAGATTGATGATGCTAGAACTCATATGAAAGAAGAGTTCAAATGAAAGATCTTGGGAAGACTAAATTTTGTCTCGGTCTTCAAATAGAACATCTCCAAGATGGAGTATTTGTGCATCAGTCAAATTATACGAAAAGATTTTAAAGCGCTTTTATATGGATAAAGCGACTCCTTTGAGTACTCAATGGTCGGTAGATCTCTGAATGTTGATACAGATCCATTCAGACCTTGTGAAGAGAATGAAGAAATACTTGGTCCCGAAGTACCTTATATGAGTGCTATCGGTGGACTTCTGTATCTTGCAGATTGTACTCGACCAGACATTGCATTTGCAACTAATTTACTTGCAAGATACAACTCAGCTCCTACTCGCAGGCACTGGAATGGAATTAAGCACATATTCCGCTATCTTCAAGGTACGATTGACTTGGGATTGTTGTATCGTAGAAACTCTGCGTTTGGTCTAGTTGGTTTTGCAGATGCAGGATATTTATCGTATCCACATAAATCTCGATCCCAAACTGGATACGTTTTCACAATTGGAAGAACTACAATCTCGTGGCATTCACAAAAACAGACTTTGGTCGCCACCTCTTCGAACCACGCAGAACTATTAGCGCTTCATGAAGCATGCAGAGAATGTGTATGGCTCAGATCCATGTCAAACCATATAAAAGATGCAAGTGGAATGGTCAGCAGTAAGGAGCCAACGACACTATACGAAGACAATGCAGCTTGTGTCGCTCAAATCAAAGAAGGTTATATCAAGAGCGACAGAACAAAACATATTCCTCCAAGATTCTTCTCCTACACTCAAGAACTCGAGAAGAACAAGGAGGTCAATATCCAATATATCCGATCAAGTGACAACGCAGCAGATCTCTTTACAAAATCCCTTCCGACTACCATATTCAGAAAGCATATTCATAGCATCGGAATGCGTCATCTACGAGATCTTTGAAGAAAGACCACTCATATCTTTTCCAGGGGGAGATTACGTCACTATAATCTTTTTCCCTTGTCATGGTTTTTATCCCAATGGGTTTTTCCATGATAAGGTTTTTAATGAGGCAGTACGTAATTCTATAGTGATGAATATTCAAGGGGGAGTGTTATAAAGAAGTGATTATTCATCACTAAACATCACACATGTTTTAACACTTGTCATGCTTCTCTCTTTTGATTAAGTGACTCATCCTTTATTTTGTACCTATAAATATGTGTTGAGAGTGAGATATAGACAATATAAGATTTCAAAGTGAAGAGATGTGTTAGTGTTGTTCTTCCTCACCCTCTCCCTCACCTCACGTTTCTTTTCTATTTTCTTTGTGCAATTACATAGTTGCATAAACATAAACATATACACATATATCTTATTATATAAAGTTGGGTTTTGAAAGTTAGCCATTAACAAGATTTTGACATGTGTCAAGTTATCAATCTCAGATTTTGACATGTGTAAAAGTTAATATTTAATAGGAGGAATTTGATTACAACAAAAATAAAATATTTTGTTTTAAAAAATATTAATAATGTAAAAAGATAATTATCAAATATTACAGAATTTATATAAAAAACAAAGAGTCTTTTTAAATAATTATAAGGAGATTATATATATATTTCATAAAATTCATAATTATATTGTTATTTACTTATTTTAATTTTAATTTATTAATTCTACAAAATATATAAAAAGAGATTAAGTAAAAGATACGGTTAATTATTAATTCTAAATTTTGTAAATACTCATATTTAAATAGTTTATTCAAAAATATTGCTTTCAACTTTGTTTAGTTGGGAAAAAAAATTTAAATGGTAAGTAAATTTTTCTTATTTTTTTAACCAAAATTTTCTTCTACTTTCTCCTTTTTCAGTTGAAAATAGGTAAGACTAATTTGTTGACCCAAAGAAAAGATTAATATATGCATCTTCTTTTCCTAATACATAATTTTAGATTGATTTATTTAATTTATATTTTCATCTTTGAATTAATTGAGATTCATATATTATCATGCTTATAATTTTATATTGTTTCTTTAATTATGTCAAATTAATTTTTTTTTAATTTCTCAGCCTTGATTGGTTGGCCATAAACCCTTTTTTTTTTTTTTTGCAAACATAATTGTCACCATTATTAAATCCCAAAGGGAGATAACGAGTAAAAGTTCATAAACCTAATGGATGGATAAAATAGGCTAATCAAACACAAGCTTACAACAAACATAGATAGATAGATTGGAAAACATAAACCGTTGTTGATAGATCCATATGAGCTCAAAGATTGTGACACTTTGGTTTGCGGAAAGGTTTAAAAGTATTGATTTGGCCACATATATCACCAAAATGCACTTATTTTTGGTCAATGGTCCTGAGAGAACTTCATGATGGGTGACCTTCCTAGAAGTGACTGTCGGAACTGTGGGAGTGAGGAAAAACACACAGGAAAAGATCATTTGTTGATTTATAGAGTCGATAAATAAGTTTTTAAAACCTTTCAGACGTAACAAACCGGCCATCGAATATGGGTAGGTCCACGGGCCGGGAATAGATGTAGGACCCACTTAAAAGGGTGGGTCCATGGACTGAGAGTGGACATGGGCTCACTAAGCAAGGTGGCGGTTGAGGTGATACAGAGACAGAGGCTACATCATGGTGTGTCAAAGACACTTCCACGAATACATTGAGAAATTTAACATTTGTTACTATCAAAAGATATTGTGACGTTAAAAAAAAGTTTTTACTTTCATTGGTTGTCGGAGCAAGCCATTTTGAGATAGTAAAAAGACGTGAACATTTTCTCTCGACACTGGATGAGGGCAGAGCTGAGGTTCTCTATATAGTGGAGAAGTTTGGACACAAGGTTATCGCACCAATCAGCTTGGCACCTTCCTTTGGTTTGTGCTCGCACGGGCCCCTCTAGCTTGGAACCCTTGGTTGAAAGACCTTGGTTGCTCCCAGTCGTCATGGAGAGCCAACTGGAGAGCACGCTTGCTTGTGCAGTATGCGGATGAAGAGTTAAGCTAGTTGCTGTTGAAAAAGGCTCTCTACGGATTGAAACAGGCCCCTCGTGCTTGGTTCGGTACCTCACACAGTCCTCTTACGAAGCCTATTCCCGTACGCAAGTTTATCTCCCCAAGAGAGGATGGCGGAGCCAAGGTTCTTTCCATGGTGGAGGAGGTTGAATGCAAGGTTCTCTCCATAAGGGATGAGGGTGGAGCCGAAGTTTCCTCCATGGTGGTCATATATTATTGTGATGATACATCATTGATTAGTATATTTTTTATTCAAAATATTTTTTGAGCTAACAATCTTAGTAATTAAAAAACTACGCAAAAGTGAAAGCAAAATAGTTGGCTTAATGTGTTCATATATACATTTTCTAGGTGGTGATAAAGAATATATTTGTAACATAGAGTATAGGTGTAAAGAAAATATGTTTAATAGTAACATACATAAAAGATTTGTAAATGGGTATAAATCAGTGTATTATAAAAATAAAATTATAAATAACATACAACAAATTTTAATATATTTTTGTTAAAATTAATTTAATTTATAAAACTTTAAACCCGCACATCGGGCGGGTCCTCATCTAGTATATATATATAATAATCTTCTATATTTGCGTTATTATCTACAACAAATCAAAGATATTCGTTTGATTCGCCAACTTTAATTGCAGTGATCCAGCCATAGGTTTTGGAAATATTAAATTTATTTCACTGGTAAGATTTATTTACTTATAAAATATAGGGCACTAAACAGATTACTGAGATGATGAATATTCATTTTTTCTTATACATTTTTTATTTTGTTATCTAAAACTAAAAACGAATTATTGTTATATTTCTTGTTTAAATATTAAATCTTTATTATTGATAGAGATCTATATTCTGGTAAATTCTAGTATATCCTGAACTATAAATCCTAGTAATTTTAAATACCAGATTTCTATTTACCATTAGTTGATTAAAACAGGCAAATAATCTGTTACTTAATGTGTTGTGATCCTTGTTTGTTTGTTTTTTCACAAAATCATAATGCTGAAATTTTTATATTTCATAATATATGAATCATTAGACCCAAAAAAACTATATTATTACACAAATTTATATCATTATATGGATTTTATGTTAACAAACCGCTATATATGCGGTAGAAAATATATGATTCATTTGACTCTAATAATTATATTATTAAACCGATCAGTATTAAATTTATGATTCATCATATCCATAAAAATGATATTATTAAACCCGATCAGGTATTTTTGGGGATTTAAATTATAAAAATTAGTATAAAATATAATGACAGAAAGTTGTAGTTAAGTTGGTGTTTTGAAAGTTATTTGATAAAAAGTGTTTTTAGCTCTATAACACTGATACGTCAGATTTTTTTGCAAGTGTGATTCTCTATTAATATATCGGGGATAGCTTCTAGATGAATGACAAGGACACGTGATTTTTTAGAAATATATGTTATGTTTTGTGCTTATGGTCTGTTGTTTTTGTAGGGATTGAGGGGGAAAACGAGCTATTTCTCCCCCAAAAACTATCATATCTCGCCGGATGGGACTCGAATTTTGGCCATGAGCTACATATCCCCATCATTGATCCTTATTTCTCCCCCCCCCCCGCCACAATCAAAAGTTTTATACTTATATCACCCCGAGCCTGAATTGCGTCGGTTTAGCTGGTGAACCACAGACCAAACCATATAACCCAAAATTAAACCAATAAAAACTCGATTCCTTACCCAGTTACGAACCCATGAACCCACAAATCCCCAATTTTCAACACGAACTCTAAAATCGATCTTTGGCATTGTTCTTCTTCTTTCTTCATTTATGGGTTCCCATTACCGAATTCGAGCTTCATAATGAGCAATTAATCAACAAAGTCGACCGGATCATCCAGTTCTCGTGCGAGAGTAAGAGTGTACAGTTTGCCAAAGAGATTTTGGTGTGGGGAAGCAGTTGTAGCTTTGATCTCGAAATCTGATCCACAATCCTTACCAGAGATACTACCGTTGTAGATTCGTTGCAACAAATACGGTAAAAGTGATGCTTTTATCCTCTTATTTCATGGTTTTGGTTCTAATAATTGTGATATTTGGTTCAAGTGGGCCGATGAAGCTTTGCTGAATGAGGTAGATGCATTGGCTACGAAGAATGCTAGACTTGAGCAACAGCTGAAACAGCTTAGGACAGAGAGGTTGGAGTTTGAGAAGATGGTTTATGAGAAGATGGAGAAGGAGGTCTTGGAGAAAGTTAAAGATGGTATAGGTGAAGCCAAATCATGGAATAAGAAGATGATGAGTGTTATATTGATAGTTTATGGTCATGATTGGACTAAGCAAAGTTGGTTGAGAGTCTATATGGTCATGTTTGTTTGTTTGTGATTTAAGACAATTTGTATTTGAAACCTTTTATGCCAAACATGAAGCTCCATTTTTGTTAAACATGAAGCTATGCATTCATACAAAAGAGATAGGGAGTAGAGTAAAGAGATGAAATTTAATGTCATGAAGGTTCACCATTTCAAACGAAATAGATCATACAAAAGAGATAGGAAATGCAAGAGTTTATGTGGTCGAAAATACAACAAAGGCAACCACAAAATTCACCTTTTGAGACAAAAGACACTAAGCGACCTAGGGAAGAAAACACTACAAGA